>JAULAV010002141.1:0-78175 GCA_030789695.1 Scilla litardierei | reverse complement strand
TGTTGCATCAAAACCACCAATCCAGTCTTTAGCTCGAAGTTCTTGTCGGCCGCCAACCCCGGCATGGCAATGGACGAGGTGGTAGAAGAAGTCTTAGGCTGAAGCCTATCTCGAATAGAGATTATCCTTGCCATCCTTGCCGCCAATTCTTCAGGAGTTTCCGGGTTGGTCATATACCTCCCTTCCGGATCTTGTCTCTTTTCCGCTCTAAGTCTCCGCACGGTACGTTCGATCTCGGGATCAAATAATAAGTCTTCTGGGTCCGCCGTAGATCTCGTGTTCATGCACAGGGGAAACAGAGTTTCAAAGAAATGATTAATACCGTGGAAGGGTTAGGTAAGAATAGCAATGGAAATAATAATGGTAACAATAAAAAAAAATAAAAGATAGAAGTAGCTAGGGTGAAAAAGAATCAAACGCAATCGCCTCCCCGGCAACGGCGCCAAAAACTTGATCGCTCCGGGACGTACACCCAAAGAACGGTTGCAGTTTTACCGCAAGCGCACGGTATAGCGGTGAGCGGGTATCGAACACAGGGAGGACGAATGACCGTGCTTGCTTCTAATCAACCTGGCTATTTAAGAATAGAGAGAATTGCCTTGGGCGATCCTGTCACAATCGTCAGACAAATGTGCGAAATATCAAATCAAATAAAGAACGTCTAGGGAATGGGGAGTTCCCGCTACTCACCGTATTTCATAAATGTGGTTCGTCGGTATCAAAATTGCTAGAATGAGAATTTGGATGAACTAGTTGCAACTAAATGTGGAACCAAGCTCACGCTCTCGCGCTGTTGCCGGTCTATAGCTATCCTAGGGTCGGGTCCAATCTCTTGCAAACCCTAGCCTAGGAAAGCTAGCATTAGGATCAACATCATCGTCCAATTGCGCACCGAGCCCAATCTCTTGCAAACTCGGTCCACAATCTAAATTAGGATAGTTCCTACCCGTCCAATCTCTTGCAAACGGGTATCGGCACAGAATTGCAACCGAAGATCCTAGTATCGGTCCAATCTCTTGCAAACCGATACTTCGGAAGTCCGACTCCAACCCAATTCGGATTTCTAGGGCTTCCTATCAAATTGGGATCCAATCTCTTGCAAATCCCAATTGATATGAATACCTAGCTATCCGTAGTAATTCGATCCCAATCTAATCTCTAATTATTGATTCTAGCACAATTTCTACCAATTTACCACAAATACGAAATTGGGCTTGTAGGGTTCATCCCCACGCCCCAAGACGTGGAGACTACTCACAAATCATAGCAATAGCACAAAAATAATCAATGAAATAGGCAATGGAATTCATCACAACAATGATATAAACAATAAAAATAGAGTTTTTGGGGAAGAGAGATGCAAACCAATGTAGTTCTTCAATTAATCCAACAAAAATCCAAGTTTTTCCTCTTCTCCAATCACAAATAATAAAGCTAAAAAGTAATCTCAAAAAGCTGCAAAAAATCTAAGAGATGGCTCCTAAAACTAGGGTAAAACAAGGCTTAAATAGCCCCAAAAATCGTCCAAAAATCCTGACCAAAACGCCCCTGCACAGCCTGTTTTCCGCAAATTTCGCTACAGGCAGCGCATCGCACTCGGCCGAGTGACAAAAGTCGCTCGGCCGAGTGAAAACCCTGTCATTTTCTAGTAAGTCGGGGGCTTCAAGGGTCTTCAGTTCGGAGGCGGCTCGGCCGAGTGAGTTGTCGTCACTCGGCCGATGGCTTCACTGCACTCGGGCGGACGTGGTTTGCCACTCGGCCGAGTGGGTCTTCTGAAGCTCAGGTGGCCGAAAAACAGAAACTTCGATATTTTGGAGGGGCTTCGTCTGGGCGCCACTCGGGCGGACGTGGTATCGTCACTCGGCCGATGTGGTCTCCGTCGCTCGGCCGAGTACACATGGAAATCGTGTCTGAACAGGTCGGCCGAGCGACGGAGACCACATCGGCCGAGTGGCTCCTCCACTCGGCCGAGTGGGACACAAAAAATGCCCAATCTGATTGTTTTGGCCTCCTCGTCGCTCCTGCGACGTCCATTCTTCTTCTGCTCCTCTCCAACAGCGAAATATCCCTCGGGGAGGTCGTCGGTGGCCGTCTAGAGTAAGCGCATCTCGAGATCACTCCAAATCGCGCCAAATCACCTGAAATGCGACAAAAACAACAAATCGTGAAAAGCATCGCAATATCGTCGATATATCGTAAAAAACATGATTTGGGCGATCTAAATGGCATGCAAATACACGGGAAAAAGGTGTAAAATGAGGAGTGATCAGCTTCCGCCAACCGACCATGTCGACTGACCGGGTGAAGCCCTGAAGATCACTGCCAAAGTTTGCAGCAGGTCACCCAATCGGGTGATCTTTCACCCAATCGGGTAATGTCGTTTTCTATATATAGAAGCCCTAGGTTCCAGAAAACGGAGAGTTGTTATTTTTTACTGTTTTTCTCTCTTGTGACGACTATAATTTTCTAGTTATTTGTAAGTCTTCTGATCTTTACCAAACTTTGATATTATCTTAATTGCATTACTACTACCGCATTTCTATTGCCCGATTATGTTTTTAAAGGTCGATTTTCATTTAGATTGCTTTTTAGTAAATATGGGTGAGTAGTTCCCTAATCTGGGATTTTGGTGGAAACCCCTTCGTGGGTTCTCCCTGATGCGTCCATAGGACTAGGAAATCGATAGGGATTAGGAATCTATCGGTTACGCGGGGTGTTTCATTGTCATCGGCGGGAAAAAAACCGCTTTTGACCATTGGGCCAAGGGGGAATAAACTTGGCGGTTGACTCCCTAGCCATTGCTCACGCCCTTAGCGTAGACATCGAATCCTAGCGCGCGGGAGCGGCAGGATGAGATGTTGGGAATTATCATTGCGAGCTTAGTGCTCCCGGGGTCGGTCAGTGTTAATGGACATGGGAATGCCCACTGACCGAACCAGGGTAGTCCGGCGTATCATCCTGGGCACCGACCGGAATATTGGGCCCATGGGACGCTGGTATCACTCTTAGAGGCAACGTCTCACCATTAGACCCTAATTCCGATCGTTATCCCATCCGCCGGTCGTATTAGCGAGAACCACATGATAGGGTGGAAACCGAAGTTCTGTGTTTCCCTTTATATTGTTTATCTCTAGCACTCTATTTCTGTGGCAACCCATCTACCTATTCGGGCTAGCTCACCCATGGGGTGAATTTGGTTCTTTCTGACACAAGCACAACCACGCCTCCCTGAGTTCGACCCCCAAGCCACACTACAACACCGTGCGGTTGCGGTTATAAATATTTAAATCTCACACCCCCAATCATATTATTGCACACACTGTTGCACATCACGCGCGTAAAACGCGGGGGACGTCAAGCTTTATGGTGACGTTGCCGGGGAGGCAACGTGCTTGTCATTTTAGGATCTCATGAACCCTTGAGTCTAGCTCACATCTCTATCTCACGATAATTTTCGCATTCTTCTTTTTCGTTTTTATTTTCTTATTTTTGTTTTATATTTTATCTGTTTATTTCCCACTTTTCGCTTCACTGGTGTTTGTTGCTTTTCATGCGCAGGAGTTCAAGGAGTCTCGATGACTTGATTCTTGTAATTCGGAGATAAACGTCACCCTAAGGCGTTTACCGCAGAGAAGCAAAGAAGAGAAGAGCCCGAAGACATGGGGGAGAACACCCCACCTCACAAGTCCCTGCTAGAGTACTCGATGCCATCCATCGAGTCCACCTCTGCCATCCGTCCTCCTGCTATTACCGCGCAAAGCTTCGAGCTTAAGCCATCTTTGGTGACGTGGATCCAGCAGGATCAATTCTCGGGGGCACCCATGGAGAGCCCCATCGACCATTTGGACTCCTTCTTGGAGAAATGTGACACCTTCCGGATAAATGGTGTCACAACAGAGGCGATCCGTCTGAAGCTATTCCCCTTCTCTCTGCGAGATAAGGCCAAGCTGTGGCTTAGGGGGAAGGACCCAAATATGTTTAACACTTGGGAGAAGCTTTCAAACGCTTTTCTGACGAAGTTCTTTCCTCCGGGGAAGACCATGAAGTTGAGGAGTGAAATCTCGTCCTTCTCCCAGGCCAGCCACGAGTCCCTGCATGAAGCTTGGACAAGATTTAAAGAGATGCAGTGAAGATGCCCTCATCACGAGCTTCCCAAGTGGCAGATAATTAATCTGTTCTACAACGGATTGAGGGATGATTTAAAATCTTCGATGGACGCCGCGGCTGGGGGGTCCTTCATGTCCAGAAGCGAAGAAGATACCGGACAAATTCTAGAAAATATGGCATCAAACAAAGAGCGGTGGTGTGACGAGAGAGCCACACCTAGATCTGGGGGCATCCACAGGGTCGAGGACGTCGACAAATTATCCAACAAGTTTGACTTGCTGTCGACCCAGATCTCCGCACTAATGGTAGGTGCCGGTGGTCCCGGTACACAACATATTGTGGCGGTGGAAGCAGAAGTCATGGGGGACTTCGAGGGTGGTGACATCTCACCACCGTTGGACCAAGCGAGTGCACTATTCTACAATCCTACGGGAAATGCGTCGTATCCACCATGGACTAGCTCCAACCGGCCTACTCTCCAAACAACCGGAATCACCCCAACCTTAGCTACTGGGGGCCATATCAGCAGCCCCCCGCCCCTCAGCAGCAGCCGCAGTAGCAGTTAGTATATCATCCGCATAGGTAGCAGTTTCAGTAGCAACAGCCTCCACAACAGTATCAACAATATGCTCCCAGGAATCAGCAGCCCGTCCAGCAGCAACAACAATACAGCCAGCAGAGGACCATCTCTCCGGTTGAGTCCCTCTTGACTCAATATATCACCAACCAGGAGAAGATAAATTTGAAGCTGGAAATGGGACACCGGGCTCTCACGGACCAAGTAACCCAGCTGGGGTTACAAGTGGTGAACCTTTCAAGGTCACAAAATCTATTGCCGCCACAACCTGAAGTGAACCCGAGGGGAGCAAACCAAACTTTGGCACTCACGCACGAGCATGCGAATGTGTCCGCTATCGTGTTGAGGAGTGGAACACAAATCCCGACAAGAGTGCCCCCAAAGGAACCGGAAGCACCGTTGGTCGTAGAGCGACCGATTGAAAAATTGAATGACGCAGGTGCTTCGTCGACAAAGCCAACAACTTTGGAGGGAGTTCCTGAAGAGGAGAAGAAGACAAACGAGGAAGGGAGCCTCAAAGTGTTCAAGCCCGTTGTGTCTTTTCCACAACGGCTAGCCCAAGCCAAGATAGACGAAAAGTATGGCAAATTTTTTGCCATGGTCAAGGATCTAAGCTTGCAAATCCCCTTCCTTGAAGCTATAGAGACCATACCATCCTACGTGAAATTCCTCAAGGATTTGGTGACAAAGGGGTCGAGAAAGGAGAAGGTCGTTCTGACGGCGGAATGTAGTACTCTCATCTAGTGAGAAAATCCGCCTAAGCTTAAAGACCCGGGGAGCTTCTCTATCCCTTGTGCGATCGGGGAGGTAAAGATCAATCGCGTGCTCGTCGATCTTGGAGCGAGCGTCAGTTTAATGCCCTTGTTGCTGTATAAGAGGATAGGGATGGGCGACTTGGAGCCCACTAGAATGACCCTACAGCTTGCAGACTGATCGGTCATTATCCGGTGGGTGTTGTAGATGACCTCCATGTCAACGTAAGTGGGGTGCATGTGCCAGTGGACTTCGTCATCATGGACATGCCTGAAGATGCGCACACCCCCATCATCCTTGGACGGCCTTTCATGGCCACTGCCGGCATTTTAATAGATGTGAAGAATGGGAAGCTTTCCCTTAACGTCGGCAACAAAAAAGTTGAATTTGACTTGGGGTTGTCAATGAAGCACCCCAACCCCCCGGATGATCCAAGATGCAATGTGCTGGAGTTAGAAGAAGAGAGAGTTGTGGAAGCAGCAGCCTGGGAGATTCTTTCAATAAATCCCCCAGATAGCTTGGGGGACTTAGAAAAACCAGTCGGCTTGAACAAAAATGATGTTGCTGGGGAAGCGGATGCGACACATACGGTCCCTCCTGGATTTCTAAAGGCTCCTCCGATGAGGAGGAGAGGGAAAGAGCCCATGGGGCTCATCGGTGACGAGATCTGAATCCTGAAATGAGTGGCGGTGGATGCCAACATAAGGGAGAAGCCCCCGGATCCCGTCAACAAAGGGAGGGTCGTCGAGCAAGTTTTCTTCTTACCGCCGATGACACCGAAGGCCGCCAACTCTGAATCCGAAGCGATGCCGATTTTAAGGCATCACCCTCGTCCGCCTTGAGTATCATCCACGGGCGTCGAGCAAACGACGTTAAACAAAAGCTCTTCATGGGAGGCAACCCATGCTCTAAACTTTTATCTTCGTTTTTAGGATTTTTATTATCTTTATTTTTTCTATTTTAATAATTAAATTCAGACGCGGGATCATCCGTCGAGAAACTTAGGCCATTCGTGAATTTTTGCAGGAAATAAGCCTTCACCCGATCGGGTGACCAATCAACCGATTGAGGGAGACGTATCAGACGATGGCCGTATCTGTTCTCCAACGAACCGGTCGGGTGAAGCAATGTGAGACTGGGTGGCAGACCGTGTGAGCTGGGCCAAAGTTTCGGAAAATTTTGGAGATTGATCAACCGATCGGTTAATACAAAGCCTGGTCGGGTGACTGACCGGGTGAGCTGTACTAAACTTTCGGGAAAAAGTGTGAAGCGGCCACCCGATCGGTTGAGATCTCAACCGATCGGGTCGCCTGTAGCCTCTTTTCGGCAAATTTTTCGACCTAAAAGTCAACCGATTGGGTGACATTTCACCCGATCGGTTCGACATAAACCCTATAAATAACCCAACTCCACCCGTTCATTTCCCCCTCATCCGATCTCGATTCTCATCGCCGTTTCGACTTCCCCTCCCTCCAACCGGCCTCCTCCTTCACTCAACCGACCGAAAACCCCTCCCAATCGATCTCTCCCCTCTCTTTTTCCATCTCTCCATCGATCTCTCCACCTTTCTCTTTGATTTCACCCGCATCAAAACCCTAATTTTTGCCCGTTTTCCCCATTTTCAAAAATTTGCTGGAAGTAGTTGTCGCGGCTTCACACTTGTTCCCATTGCGTTGCGTTGGGACCTCTACGAGCAAGGATCTTCATCTCGCTTGGGTAGCTTCGCTCCTTAGCTTGATTTTATATTTCACCCTAGAATTTAAATTTGCTCGATTGCTTGTGTTGGTGTGCATTCATCGCATTTCGCATTCACTCACACACACTCTCTCACATGGCCCGAGACCAAGATAAGGGTAAGGGTATCATGCGAGAGGAGGGGTCGTCTCGCAAGAGACGCAAGACCACACGTCCACCACACACACGCCCTCCTCCCACACAGCCTGCACAGCCCCAACCCCAACCCCAACCTGTCGTCCCAGTTGAGGACCCACTGATGGGCCCGCATGGCTACTGCTTTAGGAACCAGGAGCACAATGATTTCTATCATAGACTTGATGCTCATGGGCATCTATCGACCAAATTTTCCCACACCCAATCGCTTATCGATCTCGGTGTATTCACCGAGGTCGAGACTCTCTTCGCAAATTTAGGTTGGTTAGCTTTCCTAAACGCTAGCGCCGTGTCCTACCCCGCACTCACACTCGAATTTTTATCCACACTTGTCTGTGAGTCGGGGTCGGTCGTCATATTTCAGGTCCGTAATCGAACTATTCGTACCCACCTAGATATCATCAATGACATATTTGGTTTCCCCATCCTTGGGGAAGGCGCTATTCGCCCCTCCGGGTATCCCCCCGAATTTGACGTCGATCAGTTTTGGTTCCGCCTCACCCTTCACACTGACTATCCCCAAGGTAAGGCCAAGGCCTCCTCCATCATTCACCCCATCTTCCGTCTAGCCCACCGAATCATTTCTTCCACGTTTTCCCTAGGGATGAGTCAGGTACCATGACCATCCCTGGTCTCTTCATTCTTTGGGCCATGACCTTCCCTTTCGTTCGGGGTGATGACGGGATTTCTTTTAGGGCCGCTACCATTCCCGTCCATGCCGGTGCTTGGCTTATTTCCAAGCTTCTGGAGATTAGCCGTGCAGGCAAGGGAAAGCTTTATTGCGGGGGCCTTATCACGATCATAGCTTCTGCTCCCCGATTTCACATTGTCATCCCCCGAGATCTTCCTACTACCGCATGACTCTCACGTCTAGATCTTGACGTCCCGCAGCATATTCACATGATTAAGCCCCACCCCGATGGCCGCTTCACCTTCCATTACGGACACCCCCCATCTCCCTATACCATTCTACCCAACCCCGCTCGCATGACTATTGCTTTGGCGACATATTGGACATTTCTTCCCGATCCCGAGTTTATGGAGGGGCTCCGTCTTCCAGTCCTTCCCCAGGGCACTCCGAGACCACCTTCCCATGTCGCCCACTTAGGCGTGCAGGATATCCCTGCATCCCGGGGAGATCCTGGGGTTGGACCTAGTCATGCCATCCCGGCTTCTATCCCGATCACCACCGTCGCCACCTCTCTGATTCGTACTACCACCTCCTCCTCCTTTTGTCGAGCCACTTCCGCTCGTCTCGCTCTCGAGACTAAGCTGGCTTCGCTTCGCGCTGTCGTCTCGTCCTCCACCCCCTCGGACCCATCCCCTTCGATTTTCTCTCACCCACGCTTCCTCTCACTTGAGATGGACGTGGCCACCATCCTCCGCATTCTCACTCACGTCCACGGACCACCACCACCTTCACCACCTCGACGATCGTCACCTCCCCCATCACATTCTTCACCTCCACCATCACCCCCTAGGCGACCATGCCCTCCTATCACAACTTCCATCTCCACTACCTCTTCTACTCCCACCGTTTCCATTCCCTCCACTGTCACCCCCACAGCTCCACCACCCTCCACTTCCGTCACTCCATATGTGCGCCGCAAGAAATTGCAAGTGCATTCTCGATCACTTCCCACACCATCCTCACCTACCCCCATTCCCCCTTCATCCTCACAAACCCCCGTACCTCCACCACCCACCACCACATTGGTCGCCATTTCACTCCCACTTACCGTCATCACCTCCACACCACCCATCACCACACTTCCTCCACACCCACCGATCCATCACCTCGACCACTTTCTCCACTTCTCCGCACACCAGTCACCTCACCCACCCACACAGCATCCCCCACTTATTCCACCGAGGAGGATGAGGATGATTCCTCTCCTGCTTTTTGATTTCACTTTGTTTTCTGACCTCCTCCTTGCATATCTCTGCATTTTCATGATCACATCATATCGCTAGCATTGTCACGTCTAGCTTGGGGGAAGTCATTTTTTTTCTGTGTGCTGTCATGTGATGTTTTCTTTGTGCGCTTGTTATATATGTTGTGTCGTGTGATTTTCTATTTTTATTTTCTGTTTATATGTCGTGCGGTGTGATTTTTATTTTTATTCTTCTTTTCAGTTTCGTTTGTGTGTTTTTTTGTCTTTCATATATTTTTGTGTCGGTGCGTATTCCCCCCCATTTTCATTGCCCTCCCGTATTTAGTTCTATTGCATTGAGGGCAATGCAAGTTTCAGCTTGGGGGAGTCGCACTTCGTGGGTCATTTGTCTCTTTTTCTTCGTTTTGAGTCGTTTTTATCGTGTTTTTCTTTTTCTTTTTCTTCTTTTTATCTCTTTCTCGTAGAGATGAACCCTATGATGAATTGTCATAAAAATCACACACACACCTAGCATGGCTTCGATAATCACTTTCACTAACACTAGGAAGTCGAGTCCTCTTGCATTTCATGCATCGTGGGTCCACTTAGCTTTTTCGTGAGTCGTGTGTCGTGCTTAGCTTTTTGGTGTGCTTCTACTTTGTGATTTTGATTTATATACCTGTCCAGGAATGACCCCTTGATTATCATGCTTCGATTAGAATATGCGGTATTTGCCTCTCTTGTCTGTTTCTGTATGCATGAATATAAATATATCGTATGCTTCATGTCGCATGTGTCGGGATTCCATAATTAGGACTAGGATAATCCATTTAGCATATGCTCTGATTAGCGAAATGTCTCCCTTGCCCAAGTGTTTAGATTCCGATTTCTTTTTTGTTTAACTTGGTGCAAATCCCCTCGTCGTGTACCGTTCTCCCACTTGGGAGAGTACACATGTATATATCCCAATATCCAAAAATCCAAAAAGAAAAGAAAAGAAAAGAGAAAAGGAAAAAAATGTGTATATCCAAAAATCCAAAAAAATATACAAATTCCCAAAACCCAAAAAAATTACAGTGTGAATATTTTCTCTATCTACCGAGAATAAAGGGAAGGCGAGAATTAGCACCTAGTGTTCTACTCCACATCATCTCAACCCCCATCGCTTTCGAAAATGCTTGGAATAGGGAATTTCTAGCTATTACCTAGGCGATAGTGTGGTGATTTCCGAGTCCCTAACTGTGGAGTCCCTGACACATGATACGCTTCGATTCTCATACTCTTCTCATGCATGCTTGAGCTATATATTCACCGTTTATTCTAAATCGAATCGATATTTGGGGCATTTCTTGGATTTGTGTATATGGAGCTTATGGCACAATATAGATAGCTACACCGTCTGCTAGCTCACGACCACACTCACTTGCGCTTCACTGCGTGGGCCCACGGCACTTGTCTGGACTCGTTTTCTCAGGTTTAGTGTGGTGATTTATCGTTTGGTCGCTTAGTGTGTCGTTTTTGATTTTGTTGGCCCTGACGAGCGATTTAGGATTTAGAGTTTCCTTTTTTCTCTCTTCCTCTCTATTTTCTCCCTCCGAGCTCCTACTCTCACTCGTCTTCCTCGAGGACGAGGAAGGGTTCAGCTTGGGGGATTTTGACATGCGTTTATATTTCATATATTCACGCACGTCTTCTTTTGTGTTTTTCCGTTATTTTCCACCGTCTCGTATCCGTTTTCTCGTATTTTCTTGTTTTCTTTCTCTTTTCCCTGTTTTTGTGTGTTTGCAGGAGTTCGATAGCACAGGGGACACATAACAACGATATCATGAGTCCCCGAAGCAACAGGAGGAGTCACGCGTGATCCAGGGGGTCAAAGGATGAAGATCGCCACCTTTCAACCCCCACCCGATCGGTTGGACACAGCCAACCGATCGGGTGGTGCACGCATGCACCACCCGGACAGCCGCTGAAGCAACATGGGCATCAAGAGACCGGGTTGCTGACCGGTTCAAACCAATATTCCTCTAGGGAAATTGGAGCTGAAATCCAACCGATCGGGTGATATTCACCTGATCGGTTCATCTGTAGCTGTTTCCTCGAAGAGATGACCCGGACAGCTCACCTGACCGCCAGCAGACCGTGCCAAAACTTCCGAAGTTACTGTCTTTTGGGCGACAATTCCAACCGATCGGTTGATTTATCAACCGATCAGTTCACCCGATGAGCTCAAGATCCAAACGACGAGCAGCTTCCGCCAACCGACCATGTCGACTGACCGGGTGAAGCCCTGAAGATCGCTGCCGAAGTTCGCAGCAGGTCACCCGATCGGGTGATGTCGTTTTCTATATATAGAAGCCCTAGGTTTCCAGGAAACGGAGAGTTGTTATTTTTTACTATTTTTCTCTCTTGTGACGGCTGTAATTTTCTAGTTATTTGTAAGTGTTCTGATCTTTACCAAACTTTGATATTATCTTAATTGCATTACTACTACCACATTTCTATTGCCCGATTATGTTTTTAACAGTCGATTTTCATTTAGATTGCTTTTTAGTAAATATATGTGAGTAGTTCCCTAATCTGGGATTTTGGTGGAAACCCCTTCGTGGGTTCTCCCTGATGCGTCCATAGGACTAGGAAATCGATAGGGATTATGAATCTATCGGTTACACAGGGTGTTTCATTGTCATCGGCGGGAAAAAGACCGCTTTTGACCGTTGGGCCAAGGGGGAATAAACTTGGCGGTTGACTCCCTAGCCATAGCTCACGCCCTTAGCGTTGACATCGAATCCTAGCACGCGGGAGCGGCAGAATGAGATGTTGGGAATTATCGTTACGAGCTTAGTGCTCTCGGGGTCGGTCAGTGTTAATGGACATGGGAATGCCCACTGACCGAACCCGGGTAGTCCGGCGTATCATCCTAGGCACCGACCGGAATATCGGGCCCATGGGACGCTGGTATCACTCTTAGAGGCAACGTCTCATCATTAGACCCTAATTCCGATCATTATCCCATCCTCCGGTCGTATTAGTGAGAACCACATGATAGGGTTGAAACCGAAGTCTCGGGTTTCCCTTTATATTGTTTATCTCTAGCACTCTATTTTCGTGACAACCCATCTACCTATTCGGGCTAGCTCACCCATGGGGTGAATTTGGTTCTTTCTGCCATAAGCACAACCACGCCTCCCTGAGTTCGACCCCCAAGCCACACTACAACACCGTGCGCTTGAGGTTATAAATATTTAAATCTCACGCCCCCAATCATATTATTGCACACACCGTTGCACATCACGCACGTAAAACGTGGGGGACGTCACGTTCCAAGTCATATGTGCTGAGCATCTGCTATCCATGATCCAAAGTTTCTTAAATTGTTCCTAAAAAGAAATATCTCAAATATATCGGTACCCACTAGAGATTGGGTCCGAAATGTTAGTCATAATTACATACTATTATTTTTAGGTATAAAAAATATAATCATTATATGCATGTATACCAAAAAGATTTTTAACAAATGTGATCAGCGATTTGGAACCCAAATCCTATTTGGATTTGATTTTCCATGAACAAATGAATTATTATAAAATCCATGAATGCATATTACTAAATTTCGAATATAAATATTTTTATCATGCAATCCTAAGTGTTTAGGCACCCATGTCATATTAATTCTAACATTATGTGCAATATGTGATTTGTGCACACTTTGTGGTTGTTGATGAGTGTTATGAGTAGTATTTTTGTAAATCAAAGAATGAGCATTGTGAGAAATATCATGAGATTTATTTCTATTTGCATATCTACCATACATAAAACCATGATTGTTTTTGACATTTTTAGGTATAATTGCATTTTGTAGTGGAGTGACAAGCTTTGGTGTATGAGAAGTCTTAGCTTTAAGCATTAACTCCTCGTATTTAAGCTAGCTAGTATATAAATTATTTTTCAAGTATATTTACATGCTCGTTTACAAGAGAAACATATAATACATGCTTTTTATTCAAAAGTTCATGATCATGCAACAAAGTAGTGTATCTATCATTAAGAGATTTAAAGTCATACATTAATGTGTTGTGCCCATCATTATTTTGAATCAAGATATTGTGTTCATTTTTCATTCATTCGTGCTCATGCATAATGGTATCATAATCCACCTTTAAAGATTTATAATTGCTCTTTAATTTCTTGTTTTTCTTCCTCAATTTTTCAAATTCAGTGTGATGTTGTACATATGCATCTTCAATATCGAATTCTTCATCAAAATCACTAACCTCAATGGCGTCTTGTTGATCCACCATAAAACATACTTCATTGCGAAGGTTCTCTTCGTTGCTCTCTTCAATTGCTTGTATCTCCATGGATTGTTCTTTAATATTGGATTCACCATATTTTTCTTCCAATATTTTCATGATTTGTTGTGCAGTGTTGGCCTCTGATATATCATTGAACACACTATCAGAAAAACATGAGTACAATATGTTTATTACCTTGATGTTTATTTCGTAGATCTCCTTTTGATCAGTGGTCCAAGTGGATAGTAAGGTGGTAGGGGCTTCATATGGTTCTTGTAGAAATGCTCCCCATTCAAGATTGGTTGCTTTGATGAATACTTCTATCTTCCTCTTCCATATTCGAAAGTTTGTTTCCTCGAAGCAAGGAGGTGTGGTAATGGAATGACTGGATCTGATCATGGCTGGTTATGTAATCGACGTTAGCCTCGTTCTGATACCACGTGTTGGATCCTGTGGATGGAAAACAACACTAGAAGGGGGGTTGAATAGGGTTGTCAAATAATATAAAATTTTTCGTTGTACAACAATCCTTCTACGAGTTGCCTAAGTCTCAAATTGAGTTGACTCAAATTTGTACTTAATCAACAATATAATAAGCTTGAATATAAAGATGAGAGTTATAGCGGAAAATAAAAGATTCAAGCAACAATAATAATAGAGTTAGAGAGACAAAATCACAACACAAACACACAGCAATTTTACCCTAGTTCAGATACGCAAGTCCTACTTACCCACTGTATCCTTCTCCATCAACCGATCCACTAGCTCTTCACAAGAGCAAACCTTGCCTCAACACAAACAAAGAGGACTCCGTACAATCACCTAGCTTTCCTTGCTAGGAATTTCCAGTACCTTGTTACAATCAATTAGGATTTTCACTCACACGAGTTTCCCTTATAAACACGGGATATTACAACACAAATCTTCTTCAAAGACTTACAACAAATCTGAAAAATAACTATAGCCAATAGTAAATGTGTGAAACATGGCTAAAGAAAATCAAAGATTTTGATTAAATAAATGATGTCGAATAAAACACAATTTGATCAGAAAAACTTCCTCCTAAAAATCGATTCTCTAAAATATAGCTCTTGGGCTTCAAAGATCAATAGTCAAGTATTTTAATCTTTGACAAAAGATATGAATTTTAAAACTTGTACAAAGATCAAAATAAAAAGACTTGTATTTTGAATCTAAAAAAGAAAGCGTTTAAGCTTGGAGATCAAAATGAACAATTATAGAAAGGGTTAAATAAAATTGCTGAGAATGATCTTAGAAAAGATTTAGAACACGCATTAAAACAGTAGCCTTTTTGAATGAACCACAAAAAATGGAGCTTGAGAGCTTTTGAGCAATAGAGAGAATTTTTCAATTAGAATAATGTGTTAAAACTTGTGAAATCCCCATCTATTTATAGGCACATAGAAGCTTAAAATCTGGTCAAAATAGTTTAAAATCTGCTCCAAAAGTCAACTACAACGGCTAGTTACCAGCTAGCAAAAATCAAGGCAGATTTCCAAATCTGGCCTTAGTTGCCCAGATAGTCGGCTATCTTCACAGATAGTCAGCTATCAGCTCCAGATAGTCGGTTATTTTATCAAATAGTCGGCTATTATTTTGACAGAGAGTTTTGACGAAATCTCTGTCGGAAATAGTCAGCTATTATAAGGACCATGGCTATGAGAAAAACACTAGAAGGGGGTTGAATAGTGTCTATAAAATTTAAACGATAGTTATACCAATTTAAATTTCTAACCAACAATATATGCAGAATTATAAATAAACCCAAAATGAAACAATGCTAACACAAAGTCTGTTTCAAGGGTTCGGATTACCCAAGTCCAATCTCGACTTGTTCCCGGTAATCCTACGTCCCTTCTACCCGGATACCTCTGGATACTCAAGTTAGAACCCTAACTAGAGGTTTCCTTTAAACCCACTTGTAGCAACCCTATAAGTGAAATCGAAACACATCGATGTCATTGACTCCCACAACTTGGGATCAAGCAAACCACTCTCACAAACCAAGAGTAAAACTAATAAAAGATATGATATAATGAAATAGAAACACTTACAATCACCTATGCCTTGAAGTAGAACTTGAAGGAGCAAGTGAGTTGTGTGATGTAGTCTCTTTCAAGAAGAGAGAAAGCCTTTTATCTTGTCACCACCAATTGCCTAGAGGATATCACTTTGATTCTAGGTTGGAGAGCAAGAGAGAATGAGATTGGACATCTAGGGCTTTTGGATTTGAGAGATTGAGAACTTGAAGATGAGAGCTTAGGGTTTTCAAGAGTTGATCAAGAGTTCCTTAATGGAACAGTAGAATCCCTCTATATAGGTTCTCTAAAACCCACAAACACAATTCCCAAAACCCCCTTTGAAATCCGTGGAGAAACAGCCAACGAATAGAATTTACACAATAAACAGTTGACTGGTGAAGAAACCACAGTCGACTGCTACACTGTGTCAGAGGGTAGGTGAGAATTCAAACGGTAACTTACCACATAGGACAATCGACTGATGAAGGTCAGACAGGCGCCTGTAAACCAACAGGCAACTGAGCGAAACATGAGTAAGTTGTGATAACTCAGGAAGTTTTGGGAAGACAGGACAGACGACTGATGTGGAACCCATAGGCGCATGTGTCATTGGCAGGAGACTGTGAAACCAACATTGTCACGGTTGCTTTTCGATCGTACGTCTTTCGTGCGCGTACTTTCCTTCATACGCATATTTTTAGTTGCCTTTTCTTGTATCCCAAACGTACGATGTGATATGCATTGTAACCCTCTGGAAGAGTACTTATTTGTGGAATTATTTGTGAATATCATTTCACGGATCGTTCTCCCACAAATTAGCTTTGCTTGAAGAGGTGTCGTAACTCTTACCTTCGTCGTTAGAGATTTTTATTTTAGTTCCGGTTTCTGTTACCCAAGCCCGTGACCGTTCGTCTTAGTCTCGACTCTCTCGTCGACACGGTTGTCTCGGTATTTTTCTTATAATTATCGGACACCGCTAGACCCACTTTTTCCACTAATCCCCATCTAATACACTTAGCCTAATTAATTTGATAATTTAACTAACCTAATTAAAACTATAGGCCTAATACGTTTAATGAAATAATTCCCAGCTATTCGCCATCCCATATTAATCTAAGTTTACCCCCTCCCTCTCACATCTTCTCTCTCCAATCACCTAAGTGTACCCCCCTTTCAAAACTATTTATCAAAACAACTTTCTTACGTTTCACCAAATTTGGCTATTCATCATTCCAATTGGGACTAAAATAAACCCCCTCTATATCTCCCTCTCTCCTCCCAAAACCCTTAAAATCACTAAACCCAAAACCTATATAGCAAAATTTCATCTTCTTAACAAACGCAGGCTAGGGTTTTTCGAACTCACGCAAACTTCACACCCAGCCGCCAAGACCCCACGCCCTTGCCTGAAACCCATGGCCAAGCTTGTTCCCGACGTCCTCCACCTCCGGTAACCTTCCCCTCGTCAACCACCTCCTCCTCCTCCCTTCAAAACCCCATACAAACACCAAGCACCCTAACAAAAAACTGACAGCCACCTCCATTAGAAACTCGCCGCCGCCGCCGCCGCCGCCGTCGCCACCGCCGTCGGTGACCCCCATCGCTGGCCTAGCCTCCCCTCGACATCCCCTATCCACAGCTAGCCTCCCCCTCGTCGATCCTTCCTCCTCCCTAAAACAGCGTGCAAACACCGTAAACCCCACAAAACTGTCATTCTCTACCCTTCAAACTCATGGCCAGCAGCACCTGGGCCGCAGCTGGCCACCCTGCTGCTGCCAGTCGTCCCTCGTGCAACCCCCTAGGCCATGCAGGTCCTCCCCTGGCCGCAGCTGCCCCCGACGCTTTCCCTTGTGCATGCAAACTTTAGATCTGCGCACTCTAAGCCGCAAGTTTGCTGTCCGTCACCTCTCGTGCCTTTCGTGCCTCCCCGTACCACTGTCAGTGTCTTCCCGATGTTGTAGGACACTATGCCACTGTCCATCCCCTTCACGCCGCTGTTTGGTGATCGTGCCGTTACCCGGCTGATCGCCATTCACTGCCGTTAGATCGTTGCTCGCTGATTCTGCCGTACCGTTCGTGCTACCAGAATTCAACCCCTAACGTCGCTACCTGATGTCAGTGTAGCTCTCGCGTCGTGTTAAGGTATACCTGAACCATAGGAACCCACACCTGCATGTTAACAAGATAAAAACTGTGATTTCATTGTTTGGATTAACTCACTAATCGAAGATAATAATATGGGACTGTAGGTTGGGCATTGATTGAGCACATAGGGAATATCTAGACTCTTTGATCGTGTGACTTGCAGCACGTCTCTTTCAGGCAAGTGATACTTGCCAGTGTTGTTTAGACCATGTTCTAGGCCAATTTGTGTAATAACGTAAAAGAGACTAGGCGATGAAATGATAGTCGCCTAGACGCTCCTACACGATCTAGCTTGACAACGAAGCTAGATCCGACACCTTTACTATGCTATCATTTCATGGCACATGTCACATTTACTTTCAAATTATCTGTACGCGCTTTTAACTGCTTATTTCCATGTTCATGCATCTTGTCATGTCATTTCATGCATCAACCTGCTCTATTATGATTGTGTAGCACACGCTACTTTAAATTGTAAGCTGCGACGAGTAGGATTTTGACTCCTACATATTGATTGAGGCTAGGCACCTACTTTGCGGGCACAACCCTATGCCAAACCAACAACACTTCCTGGCTCATGATCCAGAAGCGAGCTCAGTGTTGTTGGGAAACCAACGCTCGATACATGTGGAGGGGTAGGATTAAGCGATCACTTGAGCGTAGAAGTGTGCCCGTACAGCCACTTCAGCTAAAAGGCGTAAACCCTATGCATGAAGTGATAAGTGAGTGATTCGTGAATTCGTGAAATAGTGATTCGTAGTTCTGCTATGACGTGCATTCTTGTTACCATCATGTCATTTTAAATTGTTGCATTCTTTAAATTTCATGCCATATCATCATGTTAAAACTGCTAGTCGCATTACTTTTATTTGTACCTTGCACAAAAGTCATCCGCTTTCCCTTTGGAGACGTTTGCTGACATGTGCCATCTTCTCTTTGGGTGTCACATGTCAGGTTTAGACTCAGAGTTAGTTGCAGAGGACGAGCAGTACACAGACGTTGAGTTTGAGGTTCCTGCAGAGGCTGAGTTTGAGGACACTGGTGACCAGTCCTAGTCTCACTTGGAGACTTCTTTTAGTTGTTGTTGCTTTAGTAGTTGCTATTAGGTTTCGGTGCGTAGCACCTATCTCTCTGTTTTATGTTTCGGCCATGCTTTAGGCCTTTGTTCAGACTATGTACTTTTTGTGACTTCTCTGTAATGTTTGGAATAAAATCTGTGGATGTTGAATGTTGGATAATTTTATTTTTCTATCCCTCATTATTATTATTGTTGTTTCGTCGTAATGCAAAGAACCTGATAATGGATTAGATTACCAGACGCTTATCAGACTATAGCTTCACAGCTCCAAGTCTGAGCGGACCTCTTCACGTCTCGCCTTCCATACTTGGGAAGCGGGGCATGACAAACATCAGTCGTTCGACCCTAATTAGTGAAACTTTCCAGAGCACAGAGTGTTAGGGAAAGGATCGACATGCAACTATTGAAGCATTCACAGGTGTGTGTGTCATGGACAGGCGACTGTGAAACCAACATCAGTCGGCTGGCCGCAACTGGTGAAACTTGCCAAAATACAGAGAGTTAGGACAAGGATCGACGGGCGACTCTAGAAGCGTTCATAGGCACATGTGCCATGGGCAGGAGACTATGAATCCAACGTCAGTCGGCTGACCGAAGGAAGACAAGTTAAAGATCTTTGGGCTAGAGAGAGACATGCGACTGACTAACAAGTCATAGGCACATGTAACTGGACAGGGGCCTGTACTTTGTACAGCAGTCGCCTAATGAAAGTTATAGCTGAAAGCCCAAAAACCAAATGATAAAGTATGTGCAAAATATACGACTGTAGAACAAATCATAGGTGATTTTTTGGAGACAGTCGCCTGGAAATCGTTCAGCAATCGCATGTTGAAATTCCAAAATGCACATGCTAGAGAATTATGAATTGAAGGCCAAGGAAATGTGATCTAATGATATCCTATGATAGAAATAAAGATGTATGTGTGCTCCAGCATAGTTCTACTTCTAAGCTACATACTAGAAGAGAATAAAAAGAATATGTCTTGTATTTGCCTCTATTCTTTTCATAGAATGATCTTGAAGTCTTCTAGGAGCTTCAATCATCATTTTCGATCATCCAATCCACTTTTTATGCTTTGATTGATCCTTGAGTGACATCCATTGCTAATTGATCTTCATGATTTGCTTAGGCAATGTATTAACTGCAAGTAGCAGATTAGTCATAAGTATTTATGTTTGCTCATCATCAAAACCAGGTAGGGAGAAGTTCAATACTCAACAACTATCAGCCCGAAATAGTCGGATATTTTGGGAACCTTAATATATTTACTTAAAAATACTTCAAAACTCTTCCATAATAGTTATATTATGAAAATATACTAAGTAATATACTTTAAAACATTTTTCAATGAATTTTCATGTGTGTGTGATATACCATGGCTTTTACATTTTTACGCAATTACTCATACAAACACATCTTTAGCTCTTCATCTTCATTTGTGAACTTGGGCCAACTTTCTCTTGTTCTTCCCAAGCCTTTAGATTCTTCAATTTGTGCCTCTTTGATTATTATGGCTCGATGTCTTTCAATTTGCTTCACAATGAATTCAAGGCTATAAAATAATATACATACACTTGAAATGAAATTATTAGTCCATATATCACTTTGTGCACATCATCAAAATCTACTGGGATGGGTCTCAATATCCCAAAGATATCACTTGCGAAGCTCAACGGTAAGGGAGGAAAAATTCGTTAAAGTTTGGCCTTCGTGGAAGGCAAACTAATAATTAATTTTTCCTCTAAACTATTAGTCCTGCATCGAAAATTGAGAGATGAGAAGGGGTGAGCTCCCTATATAAATAGGGGCTAGATCCCCTCCTTGAAACTCACATTGATTCGAGTTCAATATTACATATTTAACCCCCAATTTAGCCCTATTTTGTGCTCATGTGATGCTACATTGTTCTCTAATTCATACGTATTTTCTACACATTTATTTATTAGAGAAAACACACTATTTGAGCACAAAACAGCATTTAACGACGCATTTCTGCACTTTCTATATTTTTCATAGCTTGCTCTCTATCTCACGATTCCAACGACTATTTATTTGTATTTTTCTGAGATCTATGCTAATTTCTGTGAATTTTTGAATGCAGAATACCAATTAAATGGGGAAATACGCACGAAATACGGCATAAATACGAAAATACGGTCAGGGCACGAATTTTGGCAACCACGCGGAATCATCCCAGCAGTTGGGACAATATCGTGCGGCGGAGATCAAAGCGGGTCTGATCGAAATCATACAGGCGACGCGACTCATTAAATATCGTTCGATCGCGATCGAACAGTCGATAGCAACGCCCATGCAGCGGAGCAGAGGCGCGCTCATGTGGCCACGTGGCGAGCATCCAGGCGTTGGCCGCTCGAATGGACGGTGGAGATGGACTCCGCTTCGAAATCGATTTCGAACGCGAGCGGTCGACGCGGCACGCTAGACGCCGTCCGATGATGATCCTGCGGCTGAGAGCAACCCCGCTTGGACGAAGCAGTGGAGCGATCAAGCGGGCGACACGGCGCTTCGAGAGCCGTTGGATCACGATCCAACGGTTGGAAAGCGAGGATGAACGCAGCGAAGCGGATGCGGGCGGAGCGCGAAGATTGGCGCACACGTGGCGAGCTCTCGGAAGATCCCGCTGCGATCAACGGCTGAGAATTGCGCCAATCTGGATTAGCGGTCAGGATGCATTTGGGCGCGATTCGGATGCGAATTTGTACCCGTTAACGCATAGTAAACCCGTAAGCCTATTATTTAAGGTATTCTTAGGGTTTTTGGGTGGAGACAAGCAGATTTTGGCGTATTTTGAGCGTATTGGAGGCTCTAGGAGCCGTATTCCGCCAGGGAAAAATTTTGTAAAATTCCAGAGGCTATTTTCTTATTTCCAGAGAGTTTTGGTGTCTAAACTTGAAGATTTTGTGATAAATTTCTTAACTTCTACTCCGTATTTTGGTGTTTTCTATTGTATTTTGCTATGAACTTGAAGTATTTGGCTATGAAACTTGTTTATTCTTGTATTATGAGTAGCTAATTCTTATTTGTGCATGGGATGGAGTAGTTAGGGGATATGATTTGTGTTTATTTGGTTGTATTCCTTGTGCTAAATCGTTAAACGTCGTTAAAGTTGTAATCTTTGTTCGTAAATCGTCTTTTTCATCTTCCAAAAGAAGTGATTGAGTTGATGATCGCCCCAAAAGGGTGAGTTTTGGTCTCCCCAAAAGGGAGTTTCATATCGTAGTTTTGATCTCTCCAAAAGAGAGTTTCATATCGTATTATAACTTTAGCGACGATCTTATTGAATATTGTGATTTAACCCCCAAAAGGGTATCTTCCGATGAATTGCTCCCAAAAGGAGAATTCTTTGAGTTATATTGGGTATTTTCCGGTGAATTGCTCCCAAAAGGAGAATTCATTGCGTTATACTTGTCAACCAAATTAATACGAATCATTGATCCTAACGAACCCATACCATGTGCATACTTTTTATAAATATTTTCATACACAACTTTTCGTTGTTCGTATTGTTCGCACATCACCATCACGCACTTTCACACCATCACCATCATCATTGAAGTGGTTAGTTTCTTTTCGTTGGCTTTCTATTTGATTTGAATTGTGGTTGCAGTAGATTTCCTCCTGAGGATTCGACATCTGGACTCCCAGATTATATTACTTGTACGGACTCTTGCGCTTGAGAGAGAGCACCTTTCGGAGCCCACCACACACCAAGCCTTGGATCGAGGGAGCCCTAAAAGTTAAGGATAAACCTAGATCGAAAAGGCGAAAATAATTAATTACATCTTCCTCTCTATTCTTCCTTGCTCCTGCTTGTGCTCTTGCAAATCTACGAAGGAGTTCGGATCGGATCCGAAGTCTTGACGGAGGTTCCACTCAAGGTAAAACTTTCTGGAGCATGTGGTTGGCTGGGGATTACTCCCCTCGGGACGCGATTCGGCTCAGGAGAATCGACTCAGCCCTAATGCGGGGCATTGGTTCGAGAGATGCTATGCTTTACTAACATGCACGACAAAGGTTAGTAGTTCATATTCATGAATTTATTATTGCAGTTAATTTTTTATGCATATCTTTAGGGGGTGGTCAGACCCAACACCGAGATAGTAAAGATTCTGGCTAGGGTTTTGTGTCTTAGGGCTTGACTTAAAATTGTTTTAAGTTGTTCTTTCCGCTGCTTTTATGATTTCATCGTCCGACCGACTAAGGTCGGACGCCGATTTCTGAGCCCTAAGGACCCTCAAAACCCGACAAGTATTATGAGTTGTTTCTTGTTGTTCAAAAAATTATAAAGGTAAATAGACATTAAATACGTTAATAGGATCTCAAATAGCTAAAATAAATAAAATGGGACTATGATACAATCCTAATGCTAATACTAGGGATGTTAGGACCCCTAAAAGCCATTATAATCAAATTTTATTAGAAAGACAACTCCATCAACTTCAAACCATAATAAATGGGAAAAATGATTAAAATATGTGTTTCAAAATATTTAAATCAGAATTAATTTTATAATTATGTAACTAAGTTTATGCATGATGGACATAATTCACCTAATTATAAGTTTGTAAAAGATGTGAAATCCAAACCCAAATGGATTTGGTTTTCAAGGTGAATAGATTAGATTTATAACCTAAGTGGGATACCCCAATAAACCCTTTGATATCTCACATAATTAAGGACATTAATTTGCATGTGTATGCTTGTTTTGGATGTGTGCATGTAGGTTTAGAATCCCCTAGAAATTAGTTGAGAGTTGCGATTTGTTCTTGAGCTTGAAACTGAAACTGTTTAAGTGATAGCCGAATATTGTCAGCGATGTAGCCGACTATTCTCAATATGATAGCCGACTACTATTTTAATTAGCTCACTGTTTGAAAAGTAGCCGACTAAAGCTCTAAAAGTAGCCGACTAAAGTACTAATAATAGCAGACTATCTTGCTTTATTATCATGTTTTAATTTCGACTATCACATGGGTTTTTGGGTTTTGTTTGAGCAAATTGATCTTGGATCCGACTCATATTAGATTTTATTGACTCATACCCACTTGATTGAAGAGATCTTAGCCATCCATTTGATATCTTATGGCTAGAATTATCTTCCATCCTTTAAAACCCTAAAAAATTTTCCTAAGTCACTCTTCATCCATTTTTAGAACCCTAGCTTACCATTCCTCAAATTTTCGGATTTCCTCTGTTGTATCTCAGTTCTCTGAAGGTGTAAGAGATGATCATGGTGTTGATCTTAGTCCTCACTTGGTAATACACTTGATCTTATACATCTTGCACTTCGTTTGCATCATTTAGTTGCATCCACACTCACTCATACATATGAGTAAGAGACACGACCCTATGGGGAAGAGAATTGGATCTTCATCCTCACGACCATTATAACTCACTTCCTCACAAACCCTTTCAGATAAGGATCTTATTATTCTTTATTTGAATCATGCAAATTAACTCCCTTACTATCAATACATGGTCAATAAAGGTATCCTCATGGAGAGATTCGTCAAGTTTGATGACCTCAGAGGGTATGGGATTAGGGAAATTCTAGCTTTTCAAGGGCTTAGGGAATTATTTTCCACTGAAAGTTCTTACAAATGCTACTTGAGACTTATGAATTTGTTTTACACAAATTTGAAAGTCAATCCAACTTCACCCAAGCAAACCTCAGATGTTCTGCATAAATGCATTAGTCTAGAAGTACCCACTCTAGATAGAATTTTGGGCATTCCAAGCGAGGGAACAATGATTAGAGAGATTTTTTTGACTAACCCAAAAGTCATGGAAAACACGTTCTATTAGGGTAAGATTTTTACTCCCTGCACAGCAACAAATGCTTTAGTGCCTAGGGCAAGGATTCTAGCATTAATCATGTCCTATTATATCTTCCAAAGGCTTGGAAGCTATTTAGTGCTATCTGAGGGCCAGGCTAAGAGTGTCTATGATCTCATAGCGAGAATAAAATCAAATTGGCCAGATTTTATCTATGAAAATCTGACACATATCACATATCAATCACTTCATCTGGACACTTTCTTACTAAGATCTTTGAGCATTTTGGTGTCACTTTGCTCACGAGACCCATTCCATTCTTCCTATCTCACTCTTTAATTAAAGTGTATTAAAGAGGATGAAATTAAAACTTGATCCATCTTTGAATCCCGATGAGGAGGAAGAGGAAGATGAAGAAGATGATTTCGATGATGAAGCAACCCCCTCCACTCAACACACTCAACAAGCTCCACCTCCTTTTGATCCATCCATCTTGCTTGCCAAGCTTGAAGAATTGAAGGTAGAGCTCAGGCAAGAGATGAATCTAGCCTTTGATAGATTTGATAAGAAGATGAGTGATATGATGGATGTTTGAGATTATAGGATTGATGAGCTTCAATAAGAAATTTCTGAGTTGAAGGAGTTAATTAGAGGAGGAGCTCTAAAGAGCTAGATTTTATTTTATTTTAGTGAGTTTCAGTGAGGATGTTTGGATATTTAGATATTTAATGCTTGATGTTTTGATGTATGTTTTCATGTATGAATATTTTATGTTTTAAACAATGTTGGTTGTAATATTGTGGTGCTATTATTGTGGTACTTGATACACAATTTTTGGATATGTAATATTCGTTGTATCAAATTATATTGAACATAAATGCTTTATGTTATGGTGTTTCATATTTTGGCATATGCTCTATGTTGAAAAATTCCATTCTAGTTGATAAAGGTGATTACAATATCCATATCTTGAAGACAATGTAGTCATGACATCTCTTTTGTGACATATATCTTGTCATATTATGTTGGACTTATGAAGTTGACATGGTAATGAAGTTGTGTAATAAGTTGGTGTCACGCCATGCTCTCCCAAATATGGAGATACGTAGCTGACCAGACCGCCATAGTATTCAGACCCTAGGCTTTGAGCCCTTATATCTAAATACTACTAGGCATTATTATGGTTAAATTAACTAAGTATGCATGCTACTGCAACAACACTGGAATAGTACAAAGAAAAACAAAGTTCTCCGATAGAATTTAAATCTGCGGTACTGAAAAAGAAATATTAAACTAAACATTACATTATATTACACAAAGTACTTTATACATACATCAACTGTACAATGGGTACAAAAGTCGGGGTACAACAAAAGAAGAGAACCCCCACAACCCAAAAAGTACAAAAAGGTGTCAACACCTAGTACAACGCACCCACTAATCTCCTCTAGGGAAGTCCAACTGGACAAAGTCGCCCGCAAGCTCTACCTCTGAACTGGAAACGGTCTCTGGCATCGGAACCCACACAGGCTACTCTGGTCCTACTCCTGAAAACCACAAAGGGAGCACGTCAATGCGTGACCCAGTAGGAACTCCTAACATCGCTAGTAGGATCCAGTTTTTAGAACAGGTCCCCCTAACTGATCATCTATCTACTGGTGACACAACAACCACAGAACTAATGCAGAATTTAAATGAACAAACATACAAGTGTCGAAAGTGAAAAGTAACGGAGAAAATAAATTTCATATTAAATTATTTTACATTTAGGCATTTAGTTAATATGTGGAAACTCGAGTAAATTGTAGGATGCTAAGGAGCCGGACATCATCCATGGTGGGTGAAAAGTGGTACCTCAACCAGGGACACGGGCACTGGAGGAGCCTCTCGTAACTCCCCTTTATGGGAGTGAGACAAATCTTGGTTTTTATCGGGACAAACGAAGAAAACCAACAATTACCGAATGGTGCATCACAAGTACACCACCGGCCTCTCTAACTCTAGTCAACTCCCCCTTACGGAAGAAACAAGCGAGTGAGAAATCTATCATCTGTCTGCTCCTTAACTCCAATAATTTACACGCATTTCCCCTGAACCTGTATCTGGAGTCTCACCCATTTTAGAATGGATCGAGCGCTCTAGACATTAACACTCTGCATCACTCTCAGTTTCATACTTTATTTTTGTACATTATTTTAGCGGTCTCAATTACCGCATTAACATTATTTCATAATTTCGCCGATGTCGTAATTCACATTCACATTATTTCAGCAAAGGCTACTACCCTACCATGCTGATGGAGAACACATCCCAATCATCTGCCTGACGCATCATAGAAAATTTCAAATCCACCTGATCGGTCTGGAATCGTCAAGATAGGTGCAGTGATCAATCTCTGCTTCAGTTCATCAAATGCTTGCTGAAATTTCTCTAACCAATTGTAGGTAGCACTCTTCTTGGTTAGATGAGTCATCAGTGCAGCTATCTTAGAGAAATCTTTGATGAACTTCCTGTAGTACCTAGCCAATCCCAAGAAACTCCTAATGTCTGTGACTGACTTGGGGACTAGCCACTTCTCCACGGTAACAACGTTTTTTGGGTCCAATGCTATTCCATCTCCAGATATGACATGTCCCAGAAAAACAACCTTGGTAACCCAGAACTGACACGTGCTATATTAGCATACAATTGGTGCTACCTCAGAGTCTCCAAGACTATCTTCAAGTGCTCAGCAGGATCTTTCTCTGTTCCTGAATACACCAAGATATCATCAATGAAGACGACCACAAACTTATCCAGGTACTCATAGAAGACCTGGTTCATCAATCTCATGAATGTGGCTGGTGCATTGGTAATGTCAAAAGGCATCACTAAGAACTCTTAATGACCATAGTGAGTTCGAAATGCAGTTTTCAGAACATCTGATCCTCTGACCTTCACCGGGTGATACCCACTTCTCAAATCCAGCTTTGAATATACTCGCGATCCACTAAGATGGTCAAAGATGTCATCAATCCTAGGAAGATGATAATTATTCTTCACTGTGACCTTGTTTAACTCCCGATAGTCGATGCACATCCTTCGAGATCCATCCTTCTTATTCACCAAAAGCACTGGCACACCCTATGCTGATACACTTGGTTGAATCAGGCCACGCTTCAACAAATCCTTCAACTAACCACGAAGATCTACTAACTCTGGAGGAGCCATACGGTATTGAGCCTTCGCAATCGGTTGAGTGCCTGGAATCAGATCAATGGTGAACTCCAAAGATCTATCCAGAGGAAGTCCATAGATAACATCTGGAAAGACATCAGGAAAATCCCAGACTACCCTCGGCAATACTGGTTCAGCTTCCATTTCCATCATCACTTCTTTTACTAGGTTGGCCTTAAACTTCAACGGTTCAAGGGAACTACTACCACTAAAGAATTCAAACTCTGGATGACCGGGAATCTGAAACACTATCTTCCTGAGTCTATAATCTATAGTGGTATAGAACATTCCTAACCAATTCATCCCAAACAATGCTTCAAAATGAGGCATCTCCATCACTAAGAAATCGGCATACAATCTACGTCCACAAATCTGTACATGACACTGTCGGTATCCTGAAGAACTGCGGATCACTCCACTCTCCGTATAGATATTCCAACTAGAAGCAAAGGAATCTACCACTAAAGAATTCCTAGTCACAAATTGTTGGGACATGAAGCAATGGGATGCCCCTGTATCAAAGAGTGACAGTGCATGGAAGGAAGCAACTCTAATAACGCCTTAGAGGAAAACAACATAAAACTAACATAAGGGTCTAATCATCCTAATCATATCAACAAACATATCATACTCTAATAGAAATGAAGGAGCATTCATCACTTAAAGAAAATAAATTGGTACCAGTGATAACTCGTCCGGTATCCTCTGCCTCCACAACCGTCAAGGTGTAGGCCTGATGCATCGACACCGCCATTCAGTGAGTCTACTGCTACTAGGGAGTTCTAGGTGGTCCTCTCGGAGTCATGGTACCAGTTGTTGTTGGTGCTGGTAATGGGAGTCTCTGTGGAGCCGGCAGTGGTGTGCATTTATATTTTATATATTCACGCACGTCTTCTTCGTGATTTTCCATTGTTTTCCGGTGTTTCATATCCATTCTCTCGTGATTTTTAGATTTCTTTCACTTCTTTGTGTTTTTGTGCCAATGCAGGAGGTTTCCAGCGTTGGGGACATACAAAGCAGATATCATGAGTCCCCGGAGCAAGGGGAGGTGTCACGCACGATCCCGAGGGCCAAACGTCGAAGATTACTATATTTCGGCCCTCAACCGATCGGATGGACAGAGCCACTCGATCGGTTGGTGCACGCGTATTCGACCCGGACAGGAGCAAAAGTGAAGAGCAGCTCACCCGATCGGTTCAGCGATCGGTTGAATCCGTCAGTACTCTCTGTCATTTTGAGCTGAATTCCAACCGATTCGGGTGACATCTCACCCGATCGGTTCATCCGAAGCCGAAAATCCCCAATTCATGACCCGGTAATGCCAACTGCTCAGCTCAGCGACCGGTTGATGCATCTGAAGGCCGAAGGCAATATCGACTGTCAACTCACCCGATCGATTGTTGCTTCAACCGATCGGGTGGTCGCATTTTCTATAAATAGCCCTAGGTTTTTCTGAGAACAGATCCCCATTGTATTTTCTGTCTTTTTGGGATTTTTAACGGCTCGGAATTTATTCCGTCTTGTAAGTTTTCTGATTGTTCTAGAACTTTAATATTGCATTAATACCATTGTTAGCTTCTACTTTCTATTGCTTGATTTCGATTTCAATGGTTGAATTTTGTTATGATGCGATTTTCGCCATGAATTGTGAGTAGTTCCCCAATCTAGGGCATTGCTGAAAACCCCTTCGTGGGTTCTCCCTAGAACGACCATAGGATTAGGATTCCGATAGGATTTAGGAATTTAGATGGTTACGCGGGGTGTTTTATTGTCCTTGGCAGGAGAAAGACCGCCTCTGACCGTCGGGCCAAGGGGAAATAAAACTGGCGTTGATCCCCTAACCACAGCTCATACCCCTAGCATAGACAATGAATCCTAGCGCATGGGAATGACAGGATGAAATGTTGGGAGTCATCGTTGCGAGCTTAGTGCTCCCGGAGTCAGTCAGTGTTAATGGACATGGGAATACCCATCGTTCGAACCCGAGTAGACCTAGCGTATCATCCTGGGCATCGACCGGAATATCGGGCCCATGGGACGCTAGGTATCACTCTTAGAGGCAACGTCTCACCACTAAACCCTAAAATCCAATCGTAATCCTATCCATCGGTCGTAATAGAGAGGGCACATGATAGGGTGAAAACCAAAGCCCTAGGTTCCCTTTTATACCTTATATCCTTCGTGTTTCCATTTCGTGACAACCTACCGATTGATTGGGCTAGCTCACCCATCGGGTGAACCGGTTCCTTCTTGACAACAAGCACAACACATGCCTCCCTGAGTTCGACCCTCAAGCCACACTATAACACCGTGTGCTTGCGGTTATAAATATTTAAATCTGGTATCCCCGATCTCATTGCATATATTGCTAAATCTAGGGGACGTCAAGCTATATGGCGCCGTTGCCGGGGAGGCAATGTGCTTGTTTATTTTATGACCCTGTGAACCCTAGAGACTAGTTCACGTCCTCACCACACGATAATTTTCGCATTCTACATTTTTATTTTTATTTTTATTCTTTATTTTCTCTTTTTTCTGAAGCTATACCATACGCACTTCATGGGTGTTTCTTGATTTTTCATGCGCAGGAATACAAGAAGTCTCGATGACTTGATTCCTCTAGATCCAGAGATAAACGCCACCGTGAGGCGTCTGAACACCGAGAGAAGAAGAAGGGAAGAGTCTGCAACCATGTGAGAAAATACCCCTCCACAGAAGTCCTTGCTTGAGTACTCGATGCCGTCCATCGGGTCCACGTCTAGCATCCAACCCCTGGCCATTACGGCCGGAAGTTTTGAGCTGAAGCCGTCATTGGTGACGTGGATCCAACAGGACCAATTTTCAGGGGCCCCTATGGAGAGCCCAATCGAGCACATGGACTTGTTTATGGAAAAGTGCGACACCTTCAGGAGCAACAATGTGTCGACTGAAGCCATCCGGCTCAAATTGTTCCCATTCTCTTTGCGGGACAAGGCCAAACAATGGCTAAAAGGGAAGGACCCCAATACCTTCACAACTTGGGAGAAGTTGTCCAACGCTTTCCTGAACAAGTTCTTTCTTCCAGGGAAGACGATGAAGCTAAGGAGCGAAATCTCCTCCTTCTCCCAAGGCAGCCACAAATCTTGCATGAGGCATGGCTGAGGTACAAAGAGATGCAACGGAGATGCCCTCACCATGAGCTCCCCAAATGGCAGATCATTAATTTTTCCTACAATGGGTTGAGGGACAATCTGAAATCTTTGATGGATGTCGTGGCTGGAGGGTCCTTCATGTCGAGAAACGAAGAAGATGCCAGGAACATTCTGGATAACATGGCATCTAATAATGAAAGGTGGTGTGATGAGCGCGCCACGCCCAGATTTGGAGGTATGCACCGAGTCGAAGAGGTCGACAAACTATCTAGCAAATTTGATTTGCTATCTACCCAGATCTCAGTATTTATGGTAGGAGCTGGAGGTTCCAACACTCAGCAGGTGGCAGCAGTGGAAGCTGAAGTCCTGGGAGATTTTGATGGTGGTGATATCTCACCACCGGTGGATCAGGCGAGCGCTCTTTTCTATAACCCGACGGGTAACACGCCCTATCCACCGAGGACTAGCTAAAATCCGGCGTATTCTCCCAATAACCGGAACCATCCGAACCTAAGCTATAGGGCACCATACCAGCAGCCCCAGCATCCTCAGCAATAATTGTATCAGCCACCTCAGCAGCAGCAGTAGTTGTACCAGTAGCAACAACATCCCCAGCAGATGTACCAGCGTACCCTCCAGGAATCAGCAACCCTCGCCACAACAGCAACCATATAACCAACAACGGGTAATCTCTTTGGTCAAGAATCTCTTAACCCAATATATAACAAACCAGGAGAAGATTAACCTGCAACTGCAGATGGGACAGATGACCTTGACCGACCAAGTGACCCAGCTAGGGTTGCAAGTGGCAAATCTTCAGAGGGCACAGAGCCAATTGTCAGGGTCAGCCGGAGGTAAATCCTAGGGGGACAAATCAAACATTGGCGTTGACGCATGACCATGTAAATGTGTCTGTGATAGTATTGAGAAGCGACACACAGATTCTGACTAGAGAGGCCGCCAAAGAACTCGAAGCTCCATTGGTCGATGTGAGACCAAATCTAAAAACAAATGACGATGGAGCTTCGTCATCAAACACCAAAACTATGGAGGGAGTTTCTGAGGAAGAAAAGAAGAAGAATGAAGAGGGAAACTCGAGAGTCTTCAAGCCCATGGTGCCATTCCCTCAAAGAATTGCCAAGGCGAAAATAGATGATAAATACAGCAAGTTTTTCGACATGGTTAAAGACTTGAGTTTGCAGATCCCCTTCCTAGAGGCCATAGAGACCATCCCTTCTTATGCCAAATTTCTGAAGGATTTGGTGACGAAGGGTGCAAGGAAAGAAAAAGTCATCCAGACAGCGGAGTGCAGCGCTCTAATTCAACGAGCGAACCCGCCAAAGCTCAAGGACCCAGGTAGCTTCTCTATCCCATGCTCAATAGGAGAGGTGAAAATAAATCGGGCACTCGTCGATTTGGGTGCGAGCGTGACTCTGAGGCCTCTATCATTATACAAGAGGATAAGAATGGGCGACCTTGAACCCACCGTAATGACGCTGCAACTTGTAGGCAGATCGGTGAAATACCCGGTGGGGATTGTGGACGACTTGCCGGTGAACGTCAGAGGCGTACACGTGCATGTGGATTTTGTGGTAATGGACATGCCGGAGGACAATCATACCCTGATCATCCTTGGGAGGCCCTTTACGGCGACAGCTGGTGTGCTCATTGATGTGAAGAAGGGAAAGCTGTCCCTAAATGTGGGCGACCAGAAAGTTGAGTTTGATTTGGGACTATCAATGAAGCATCCACATGAGGAGCAAAATTGTAATGTGCTGGAGGCTGAAGAAGAAAGAGTCGTAGAGGCTGGATCTTGGGAGATTCTCTCGAGGAACCCCCCCCCCCCCGATAGCTTGGGGGCCTTGATGAACACGCCGTGTTGAAAGAAGAAGAAATAACTGGAGAAGTGTGTGTCTCCGGGATGACTCCTCCCAGATTCAAGAAGGTTGATCTGACGAGGAGCAAGGGAAAAGAGCCTATATGGCTCACTGCTGAGGAAGTCCAGATCCTACGAAGAGTGGCGGTAGACGCCAACGTAAGGGAGAAGCCCTCGGACACCACCAGCGGGGGGACCGTTGAAAGCATCTACCTGTCACCTCTACCACCGACAAGGGCCGATGCTCTGAAAGCTAAAAGGATGCCGATCATCGGGCATCACCCGCACCAACCACCCTGAAGATCAGATATCGGGAGTCGAGCAAACGACTTTAAACAACAGCGCTTCATGGGAGGCAACCCATGTTCTAAACCTTCGTCGTTATATATAGGATTAGTTTTCTTATTTTTAGCGAATAAATTCTGCTAAGGGGATTTTTATATGGAGACTTGGATGATTTTTGCATCTGTACAGGAAATTGCCATTAACTGATCGGGTGATGCATCAACCGATCGGTAGAGCCGTATCTGAAGATGGTCGTATCAAGACATCAGCCAACCGATCGGGTGGCACATACGGCTGACCAGGTGGCAGATCGGGTGACAACGGCAGAACTCTCGGGAAATTTTGGAATTAAATCAACCGATCGGTTGAGCTGAAGCTGTGATCGGGTGGAAGACCGGGTGAAATCGACAGTACTCTCGGGAAATTTTTGAAGCGATCAACCGATCGAGTGAAATCTCAACCGATCGGTTCGCATGTAGCTGCCTTCCAACAAGAATTTTTGAAAACTAACCCAACCGATCGGGTAAGATCTCACCCGATCGGTTCGCCTAACCCTATAAATACCCCCACACTCACCCGATTTCATTTCTCTCACCCGAACTCTCTCTTCCTCCGTCGTTTCATCTTCATCTCCCTCAAACGGCCATCCCTCTCACTCCCATCACTCCCAATCTTCACTCCCCACTTCCTCCACTTCTCTCTCCCATAATCAATCCTTCCTCCATCCTCATTCACAACAATTACGCCAAAGCCCTAACCCTACTCTCCCCCAGTTCGAAAAAAAACCACTTCTTATTGGATCGCCGTGCCGCGGCTTCACATACTCCTCAATTGCGCTGCGTGGAGTCCTTTGCAAGCAAAGAATCACTTTGATACTGGGTACACTCGTTCCTAAGCTCTATTTTTACTTTGCCCAAGTATTTGCATTTTGCTCTATTTGCCGTCTGATTGTGTGCATTCATATAGTCTTGCATTCACATTCACATGGCTAAGGACGAGGATAAGGGTAAGGGAATCATGCGGGAAGAGGAGCCGTCTCACAAGAGACACAAATCTATACGTCCACCGCGTGAACGTGCTCCTCCTACTCCTCCTACCCGACCCCCCTCCCCAGCCCATCATTCCTCCCGAGGACCCACTGATGGGACCACGGGGATACCGTTTCTTGAGTCTAGAGAATAAAGATTTTTATAACCAACTCAACCAGCGATCCCACCTTGCCACTAAGTTTGCCCATAGTCAAACCCTGATCGATCTCAGAGTTTTCTCCGGTGTCGAGTCATTATTTGCAAACTTAGGTTAGCTAAGCTTCTTGAAATCCCACGCACCATCATATCTCGCCCTCACACTCGAATTCCTCTCGACCCTCAAATGTGAGGGGGGGGGTCCATTGTCGATTTCCGCGTCCGAAACCGAAACATCTGCACCCACCTGAACACAATCAATAACATTTTTAGTTTCCCCATTCTAGGCAACGATGTCCGTCCCTATGAATATCATCGCGACTTCGATGTCGATTATTTTTGGGGTCACCTCACCCTCCACGACTGATATCCTCGAGGCAAGGCCAAGGCCTCCTCGACCATCCACCCCGTATTTCGTCTAGCCCACTGCATCTTATCGAGCACATTCTTTCCCCGGGATGAGTCCGGGACCGTGACCATCCCTGACCTTTTCATACTTTGGGCTATGACTTTTGATTTCATTCATGGTGTTGATGGGATCGCTTTCGAGGCCCCTCGCATACCTATTAATGGTGGTGCGTGGCTAATTCAAAAACTCCTTGATATTAGCTGCGCCGGCAAGGGCAAATATTGCTGCGGGGGCCTCATTACACTCATTGCCTTACACCCCCCGTTCAACATTGTTATCCTCGAGATTTTCTGCATGTCGCAGGATCCACACATCTAGATCTTGATGTCCTGCGGTATACCCACATGATCAAGACGCAAGGCATGGGTCAGTATGTCTTTTACTATGGCCACCCCCCTGCCCCATATACCACTCTGCCCAACCCAGGCTGTATGTCTATCCAGCTTGAGGTAGACTGGTCGTTTCCTCCAGACCCAGAGTTCGTTGGGGGGTTGCATCTTCAGTTTCCACTCCTTGACGCACCACGACCACCGTCCCCTGCCGCCCACTTAGGTGAGCAGGATATCCCTGCATTCAGGGAGGACCCCTGGGTTGGACCTAGTGGTGCCACCCCGGCTTCTGTCGCTGTTTCTTTTGAGGCACTCACTTCGGCCCTCTTAGGCCTAGCCTCCGGGGCCAGCACGACCACTGCCGCCGACACCTCTTCTGCTGTTCGTTAGGCCAACTCCGCTCGCCTCACTCTTGAGGCTGAGCTCGTTGCTCTGTGCACTGGCGCATCTACCTCTACCTCCTTGGACCCATCCTCTTCTTTCTTTTCGCACCCACATTTCCTTGCACTTGAGCAAAACGTGGCCACCATTTTTCGTATTCTCACACACATCTACGGTCCTCCTCCACCCACTCCATCCCCATCACCACCTCCTTCGCCTCCTTGACGATCATCACCTCCTCTATCATGATCATCACCTCCTCCATCACCTCCTCGACGATCATCCCCCCTCCCTCCACTTCTTCTCCACCCACGACCACTACTGTAGATCCTATACTCCCACCACCCTCTTCCATCACCACTGCATATTCGCGTCGCAAGAAATTAGCTGTGCGCTCGAAATCATTACCCACTCCCACCACATCGATCGTCGCATCCCTCCCACTTACCATTATCTCCTTCACTCCACCCATCATCTACACCACCACCGCACCCATCCATCCACCACCTCCACCACTTTCTCCACTTCTCCGTACACCCCCCACCTCTCCCACCCACACCCCTACAGTCTCTTCCGAGGAGGACGAGGACACTTCCTCTCCTGCATTTTGATCACTTTCTTTTTCTCTTCTGATTTTCCCCCTAGCCTATTATTTCTGCATCACCATGATCATATCATTTTGCTAGCATTGTCTTGATCAGCTTGGGGGACATCGATTTTTGTGCATATTGTCATGTGATGTCGTTGTTGTGTGCATGTTTATATGTGTTCTTTGGATGTGTTTTTATATCTTTTATTTGTGTGTTTCTTTTTCTTTATTTTCCTATTTCCCCTGTGTGTTTTTCATGTTTTTCATCTTTTTGTGTCGGTGCGTACTCCCCTCCCATTTTCATTGCCCTCCCGTATTTACTCTTATTGCATTGAGGGCAATGCAAGTTTCAGCTTGGGGGAGTCGCACTTTATGCGTCAGTTGCGTCTTTTTCACTGTTTTTGAGTCGTTTTCATCATATTTTCTTTTTCTTTCTCTCTTTTTATTCTCCCTCTCCTAGAGATGACCCCACGTGATGAATTGCCACGAAACCACACACACACCTAGCTTAGCTACGATAAACACTTTCACTAACCCTAGGAAGCCGAGTCCTATTGCATTTCATGCTTCGTGGGTTCACTTTGCTTTTATGTGAGTGTTTGTCGTGACTAGCTGTTTGGTGTGCTTCTACTTTGTGATTTTGATTTATATACATGTCCTTGGTTGACCCCTAGACTATCATGCTTCAATTTCGAATATGCGGTATTTTGCCTCTACTGTCTGCTTCTATATGCATGGAATATATATATAGTATGCTTCAATTCGCATGTGTCGGGACTCTACAAATAGGACTAGGATAACCCATTTAGCTTATGCTCCGATTTGCGAGAAAAATTTTATTTTGCCCAAGTGTTTAGAATTCAATTTCTTTTTTGTTTTACTTGGTGCAAATCCCCTCTCGTGTACCGTTCTTCCACTTGGGAGAGTACACAAGTATATAGCCAAAAAATCCAAAAGCCCAAAAAAAATAGAGAGAAGAAAAATCCAAAAAGAAAAAGAAAAGCAAAAATGTATAGCCAAAAGTCCTAAAAACCAAACAAAAAATATACAAATACCCAAAAACACAAAAAATTCCCGGGTGAATATTATTCCTATCCACCGTGAATAAAGGGAAGGCGAGAATTTGCACCGAGTGTTCTACTCCACACCTTCTCAACCTCCTTCGTTTTCGAACACACTTGGCATATAAACTTTCTAGCAATTATTTAGGCTATAGTGTGGTGATTTTCTAGTCCCTAGCGGTGGAGTCCCCGACATATGATACGCTTCAATTCTCATGCATGCTTGAGCTTTTATTCACCGCTAATTCAAATTGAATCGATATTTGGGTCATTCCTTGGGTATGTGTATATGGAGCTTTATTGTACAATTTAGATAGTGACACCGTCTACTAGCTCACGACCACACTCACTCGCGCTTCATCGCGTGGGCCCATGACACTTGTATGGACTCATATTCCTTGGTTTAGTGATGTGTTTTTTCGCATGCTTGCTTAGTGTGGCGTGTTTGATTTTGTTGGCTTTGACGGGCGATCTAGGATTTTGTTTTCTCTCTTTCTGTTTCTTCCTTTCTGTTTTTCCCTCCGAGCTCCTACTCTCACTCGTCTTCCTTGAGGATGAGGAAGGGTTCAGCTTGGGGGATTTTGACGTGCATTTATATTTTATATATTCACGCACGTCTTCTTCGTGATTTTCCATTGTTTTCCGGTGTTTCCTATCCATTCTCTCGTGATTTTTAGTTTTCTTTCACTTCTTTGTGTTTTTGTGCCAATGCAGGAGGTTTCTAGCGTTGGGGACATACAAAGTAGATATCATGAGTCCCCGGAGCAACGGGAGGTGTCACGCACGATCCCGTGGGCCAAACGTCGAAGATTACTATATTTCGGCCCTCAACCGATCGGGATCGGTTGGTGCATGCGTATCCGACCTGGACAGGAGCAGAAGTGAAGAGCAGCTCACCCGATCGGTTGAATCCGTCAGTACTCTCTGTCATTTTGATCTGAATTCCAACCGATCGGGTGACATCTCATCCGATCGGTTCATCTGAAGCCGAAAATCCCCAATTCACGACCCGGTGATGCTAACTGCTCAGCACAGCGAGCGGTTGATTCATTTGAAGGCCGAAGACAATATCGACTGTCAGCTCACCCGATCGGTTGTTGCTTCAACCGATCGGGTGGTCGCATTTTCTATAAATAGCCCTAGGTTTTTCTGAGAACGGATCCCCGTTGTATTTTCTGTCTTTTTGGGATTTTTGACGGCTCGGAATTTATTCCGTCTTGTAAGTTTTCTGATTGTTCTAGAAATTTAATATCGTGTTAATACTACTGTTAGCATCTACTTTCTATTGCTTGATTTTGATTTCAATGGTTGAATTTTGTGGTGATGCGATTTTCGCCATGAATTGTGAGTAGTTCCCCAATCTAGGGCATTGGTGAAAACCCCTTCGTGGGTTCTCCCTAGAACGACCATATGATTAGGATTCCGATAAGATTTAGGAATTTAGATGGTTACACGGGGCGTTTTATTGTCCTTGGCGGGAGAAAGACCGCCTCTGACCGTCGGCCCAAGGGGAAATAAAACTGGCGTTTGATCCCCTAACCACAACTTACACCCCTAGTGTAGACATTGAATCCTAACGCGTGGGAACGACATGCTGAAATGTTGGGAGTCATCATTGCGAGCTTAGTGCTACCGGAGTCGGTCGGTGTTAATGGACATGGGAATGCCCACCGTCCGAACCCGGGTAGACCTAGCGTATCATCCTTGACATCGACCGGAATATCGGGCCCATGGGACGCTAGGTATCACTCTTAGAGGTAACGTCTCACCACTAAACCCTAAAATCCAATCGTACTCCTATCCGTCGGTCGTAATAGAGAGGGCACATGATAGGGTGGAAACCAAAGCCCTAGGTTCCCTTTTATACCTTATATCCTTCATGTTTCCATTTCGTGACAACCTACCGATTGATCGGGCTAGCTCACCCATCAGGTGAACCGGTTCCTTCTTGACAACAAGCATAACACACGCCTCCCTGAGTTCGACCCCCAAGCCATACTACAACACCGTGCGCTTGCGGTTATAAATATTTAAATCTGGTATCCCCGATCTCACTGCATATATTGCTAAATCTTGGGGACGTCAGGTGGAAGGGTCCTCTGCTGCATCGGTCGGGCAGCCACTAGTGCCACTGGACCTGAAGTCTGTCCATACTGAGGACACTGCTTGCTCATGTGTCCTGCCTAACCACAAGTAAAGCACCGCCCAGTATAGAACCTACAATCCTTCTGATCATGCACTGGCTTACCACAAATATGACATGATCCTCGCCTCTGAGATGCTGGCGGAGCTCTGGGCCTCCTGAAATGAGTGGTCTAAGTCAGCCTCGAAAAACCCCTCTGCTGACCTATATGGCATCTCTCTGCTGCTGGTGATTCCCTACCCACGCTCTTCAGATGCGTTTCATGCATCCTGGCCACCTCAAGTACGGCTCCATGTGTAGTCAGCACCATAGTCGACATCGCTACTCTGTAATCAGGATCCAGCCCCATCCTGAATTGTCTGGCTCTAGTAGTCTCTGACTTCACCAACTCCAGAGAGAACATGCTCAATAGTGAGAACTCTGCATCATAAGCATCCATGCTCCATCTTCCCCGAGTCAGGTGCTCGAACCTCAGACATAACACATCCTTCTTCGTCTCTGGAAGGAACTGGGCCTCAAACAGCTCCTTAAACTTCTCCAATGAGATCGGTCTTGTCAAATGTAGCTCATGTGCATCCCACCAATCTTGTGATTAATGTGTCAGCTGTCTCTTCGCGGCCTCCACCCATCCATCTATCGGGTATCTTATAGCTGTCAGGTCATCCTCAGTATGTATGATTTACTCGTCCACCTCTAGAGGACTCTCCTTGGCTGAAAAGGACTTCGGATGCAAGGCCCTGAACTGCCTAATACCTCATGGCTTCTGTGCTGGGCCACTAGCCTCCCTATCCTCCAGCAGACTCATATCCTTCTGAATACCTATCAAAATCTTCCCCTTCAAGGATGCCTAAGATGATGCTGCATCAAAAGCGAGGGTCCTGTTCTCAAACGATCCATTTCCGTTATCCATTCTACAAGAATGAACAGGGAAAAACAATGTCCAGTACAAGATTACAGATGATAATGTTGGAGCTTTACTCGTACTTTACGTGTATCGCAGTTGAGCGTAACCTACATGGGCCACCACAAAAACATGTCACGCACTGCTCTCCCAAATACGGAGATACGTAGCTGACCAGGTCGCCGTACTATTCAGACTCTGGGCTTCGAGCCCTTATATCTAAATACTACTAGGCATTATTGTGGTTAAATTAACTAAGTAAGTAGGCCATTACAACAACACTTGAAGAGTACAAAGAAAAATAAATTACTCCAACAGAATTTTAATCCACAATATTGAAAAAGAAATACTAAACCGAACATTACATTATAGTACACAAAGTACTTTATACATACATCAATTGTACAAGGGGTACATGTTGGAAGCAACGATCTAGGATCTTGGTTTGATGATGACAAACGCGTCGGTATATCTAATGTGTGTGCTCAGTGTGTTTCAGGCTCGAAACAATACATCTAGGCTATTTGGTGAAATTGCTATTCGTATAGCACATTGGGTGAGATGGAGTGTGTATGCATAGAGAAGTTGGACTTGGTCCAATGAGGGATGAGTTAGAGCCAATTCTTTTCTAATGGAGATTTAGTTAAATCAATTAGAAGATCTTATTCTATCTCCTAACCCCTCTTTAATTCAAAATCCCAATCAATATACAAAATCCCTATTTCTTAGGGACTCTCCCCAAAACCCTAGCCCTAGCCTATAAAAACACAATTGAGGGCTACATTATTTTTTAGCGGCTATCAAATATTTTTGAGGGGCTACACAATATTGGTGCAGGCAATACAAAATATGTAGCAAGACCATATACAAAATTTCTAAAAACCCACGGCAATCAAAAATTAAATCAGAGAGGCTACATTTTTATTGCGGCAATCAAAAGCAATTAAGAGGGGGCTACGGATTTTTTTTAAGGCTGCACATCTCTTCTCCAAGCCGTCGAGACAAGCCCCATCGAGGTCAACATCCGCTTATCAACAGCTCTCTCCGTTGCCTGAAGTCGAGGCCATCATCTTGCCATCTTCATCGACAAAGCAAAGCAAACACTTCCCAAGGGAAAAGCCTCAAGCAAGCTGCAATTTTTCATCAACAGAGCAACTCACACAACGTAACCAACACCAACGTCTTCGCCATCTTCCTTGCAACCAATCTTCACGAAGCCGTCGCCTAGTTGATGCATGCCCAACGTCGAAGAAGAACGCAAAGGAGAGCTGCTGTCTGAGGAACACCGCGCCACCGCTGCCGAAGCTGTCGCCATCATGCTACTCCTACCCACGCCATCAGCAAGCATCCACATCGTCGGAGAACACATCACGACGACGCTCGACGACTGCCGCTTGCCATCGAAGCCGTAACTACCGAAGTCTGCACCAAGTGCAAACGAAGAGATTGCCTTCGGAGTAATCGAGTGAGGCAAGGAAGCCCCGATGAGATCTCGCCGTCGCTGTCTTCTAAAGATCCCGCCGTCGCCGTCCAAATCTCGCCACCGAAGCAGCAGAGGATCTTCGGTCAGGCATTTGATCGAACACCTTGAGGGCGTGTCGAAAACGCTGTTCCCCTCGAAGACGCTCGTCGGAGAAGAAGCCCGACGAAGTCGCCGTTGCTGCTTCTTTGTCGAGGAAGTCGGAGAAGCGAGCTCCGCCGTCATCGAGATATCGGAGAAGCCGCCGTCTGCCTTGTTTTCGTTGAAGAGCTCCACGTTGCCGCGACCTGAAGAACTCGCCGTCGTGGGTCACCTCGAAGTCAAAGCTCCATCTTGCCGTAGCAGCGCCACATGCCGGAGGAAGTATCGCCCGGAGCAGTCGAGGCAAAGCTTCCGCCGTCGTCGAGGTATCGGAGAAGCGAACGAGATCGAAACGAATTATTTCGTTTCCCTTGCTGACGTGGCTGAGAAATTAATTAAAGGGAGCTACTTTGCGCACCGACCAAGTTCAATTTCGTTTGAACTGATTGTCCTTGCACACCGACCGCTTTATTTTAAAGGACTTGCTGAGCGTACAGACAGCTGCCTTATAAGGATTTGAACTGTGATTGCTTTACACACAGACCTGTGTGTATCTTGACATCCAGGAGTCGGATTGAGACACCGTTTGCGTCAGATTGGAGCTGACGACGTGCTGATTGACAGAGACGCCTACACAGACACAAACTGAGCATTTCTAAACTCTAAACTCCTTTATTTGTGTATTAGTGTAACGTTCTCTGTAGGGGAAACTATTACCTATTTTTGTGGACTATTTTGGGACTTGTCTAGTTGGGACTAGACAAGTGGGACCCAGCTAGTTTGGGACTAGCTGGTAGAGAGCTTTGCTAGGATTGATAGTGAGAGGAAACACTGTGTGTGGGGTACTGAGAGTCTGGCGAGTGTAGAGACGTAGAGGGTGCTCTGAGCGTGCTCTAACTTGTGACTTTGTACCTATTGCACTATTCAATCTAGTATTAGCTTTGGGGGCTGGAGTAGGTCGTTGGGACGACCGAACCAGGGTAAATCTGATGTGTACTCTGTGTCTGCTTTTCATTACTCTGGTTGTGCTTTTAACTGCGTGTGATTTCTCGTGGGTTGCACGAGAATTTTTTATTAGCCTATTCACCCCCCCTCTAGGCTAGGATCCAAATCCAACAAGTGGTATCAGAGCCAGTTTAGTAGATCTAGCCTAGTTTGACCATGGACCACATTGATAGTGCTTTTGCTGAGGGTCAGTCTATTTCCCGACCACCTAGATTTAATGGAGGAGATTATGCTTACTGGAAAAATCGTATGAAAATCTACCTTATTTCTATTGATTATAAAGCTTGGCAAATTGTTGAAAAAGGCTATAAATCACCTGTTATTAAAATTGAAAATACTGAGATGCCTAAACCTGATGATAAGTGGGATGATAATGATTGGAAGCTTTATTCTCTAAATGCTAAAGCTATGAATGCTCTTATTTGTGCATTAGATAAATCTGAATTCAATCGTATCTCACATTGTTTAACTGCGCAGGAAATATGGCATACTTTGGAGGTGACGCACGAGGGAACGTCACAGGTGAAGGAATCTAGACTTGCACTTCTGAGCACGGAATACGAGGGATTTCGCATGCTACCATCAGAGACGATATCAGAAATGTTTACGAGGTTCACCAACATTGTCTACAAGTCTAGTTCGCTTAGTAAGCCATATTCTAGCCTTGAGTAGGTGAGAAAAATATTAAGAGCACTGCCAAGCTCTTTCAGGCCGAAAGTCACTGCCATCCAAGAAGCGAAAGATTTGTCACAGATGAGGGTGGAGGACTTAATAGGTAATTTAATGTCCCACGAGCTTGAATTGCAAAATATTGATGAAAGGGAGAAACCTGAGGAAAAGGAGAAAGCTACCAAGCCACTTGCTCTGAAAGCTGACGAAAGTGAAGATGATGATGATGACATAGCGCTAATGGTCAGAAATTTCAGAAAGTTTGTCCAGACCAAGCAAGGAAGAGCAGAAATGGCACCCAGGTTTAATCGCTCTAACTTTTTTCAGTCTCCTAAGCAAAATTATGATCAGAATACTACTAATAGAATGACTTGTTTTAAATGCAAGAAAAGAGGACATCGAATGAGGGATTGCCCACATGAGACAGCTCAGGTAGCTAAAGAAAAGGGAAAATCCAAGGTGCTTACTTGGGACATGGATAGCGAAGCTGAGAGTGAGGAGGAGGAACACGAAGCCCATTCATGCATGGCATTGATGGGAATACACAATGAGGTAATTTCTGGTAGTAAAACTGAACTCCTTACTCTTTGTAAAGAAATGCAAGATAAAATAGTAGAGCTTGAATCCACTATAGAAGATTACCAAAATGAGAACTTTGAAATGCAATAATCTGAATATGAAATGTCTAAAGAGATTGAAAAACTCAAAATTGATATTGTTGCTCGTGACTCTACTATTGACACTCTGAAAAAGGAAAAGTCCAGTTTTAATGATGAAGCACCTGGTCTCTCTTGCCCTTCCTTGATGAATAATATTAGCATGCTTAAACTTGATTTGATTAAGCTCGAAACTGAAAAAGACTATGTTATTAGAGAGCTTAATGATAAATTCTGCATGTTGGATAATGATTTTAAGAGAAAAATGGTTGAATTTGAAAAGAAGGAAGAGGAAAACAAGAGAGCTTTTATAAGTAAATGCACTTTGCTTGTGGAAGAAAATAAATTGTTGAAATCCAAAGTCTCTAATCTTGAATTAGCCATTAAGAAATTCTCTATGGGAAAACAATCGTTGGATACTATTTTAGAGAATCAATTATATGGCAATAATAGAAGAGGACTTGGATTTGGTTCGAAAAACGTTGAAAAGTCAAAATTCAAAAAATTCCACAATGCACCATCTATTGCAAAGAACTTATATGCAAAGTGCTTTACTTGTGATAGTGTAGGCCATACTTCATATTACTGCAAATTTAGGAACACTAATATCAAGTTTAAACAAGTGTGGGTTCCTAAAACAATATTGGCTAACACTAGTGGACCTTGTTGGATTCCAAGGTCACACTTAACACCTTTCATGTAGGTGTGATGGAGTTTTGGCGAGGAGCAATAAACTCAATGTTTCATTCTTTTAGCTCCTTCGTCAAAAAGCGACGAGAAGGTATAATTTTCTATCCCTCTTTGCATTTCATTGCATACCTTTATAGATTTTTTGTGTGCTTGATTTTTATTTTATTTTGTGTGCTTGCATGCATGATTTTTAATGTTTTTATTTCTGAAAAAAAAACTGAAAAATCAATAATAAAAGAAATGTGCTTATTGTATCCTCTTTTGAATCTCTTGAGTGATATTGTATGAATGATCAATTCTATCCCTTGTAGAAGTCAATTCATTATTGTTGTAGCTACATGAACATGATGTTATTCTTTTTAGTAGCCATGACATGTCTCATAAGTTTCAAACTTGACTTCTACACCTACATTCGCACTTTCACGATATTTGACTTTTTAGTGTTTTTGGAGATTCTTTTGAAGAATAATGGAAAGTGAATGTAGGAATGATTAATTTCTGAAATTTTCTAAGGGATATGAAGTGTTTAGCCATGAATTAAAATTGAGCACAAAAGAATTGAAAAAAAAACGATATTTTCTCCGTATGAAAAATGGATACACTTCATGGCTAAAACACAACCCACGAGTATCCAACTTGTGCTACATGGGTAATCATTAGCGTTGGTGTATATAACTCGTCAAGCAATGCCACCCCACATTTAAAAGTCCTTTTAGGCCATGTTTTGGGGTTCGGTAACTTGAACTCATCTTTGATGAGGTGGGAAAAATCAATCCTAGCGATATTCATGAAAATTGGAAAATGTTGATTGATTTGGTTGATTTTCTGAAATTGAATCTCCTCTAGTACTTTATTGTCTATATCATTACACTTACACAAAGGTGGAGAAGTCTTGGTATGAAATTCTATGAACTTGACTTGCCTATTATTTGGAATGCTCATGCAATTACACGCTACATCCAATAATGATTTATTTTTGCATGGAATATATTTGTGACTTCATTAATCCGCTTTTGGTTATTACAAAGGGGGAGAAAGAAAAGATTTTGACAGCTTTGATGTTTGGTATTGATTGACAGCTTTGGTATTATTTGTTGAAGGGGGAGCTTGAGAGAAGGGGGAGCATGTTATTGTATTTATTATTAGTTTGTGCATGCCATGTTGTAGTGCTTGGATATTCATCTCATGATTCATATTGCATTACACCCTTCAACACACTTCACACACTCTTTTCTAATCAAATCTTTTTGTGGGTTTGTCATCACCAAAAGGGGGAGATTGTTGGAAGCAACGATCTAGGATCTTGGTTTGATGATGACAAACGCGTCGGTATATCTAATGTGTGTGCTCAGTGTGTTTCAGGCTCGAAACAATACATCTAGGCTATTTGGCGAAATTGCTATTCGTATAGCACATTGGGTGAGATGGAGTGTGTATGCACAGAGAAGTTGGACTTGGTCCAATGAGGGATGAGTTAGAGCCAATTCTTTTCTAATGGAGATTTAGTTAAATCAATTAGAAGATCTTATTCTATCTCCTAACCCCTCTTTAATTCAAAATCCCAATCAATATACAAAATCCCTATTTCTTAGGGACTCTCCCCAAAACCCTAGCACTAGCCTATAAAAACACAATTGAGGGCTACATTATTTTTTAGCGGCTATCAAATATTTTTGAGGGGCTACACAATATTGGTGCAGGCAATACAAAATATGTAGCAAGACCATATACAAAATTTCTAAAAACCCACGGCAATCAAAAATTAAATCAGAGAGGCTACATTTTTATTGCGACAATCAAAAGCAATTGAGAGGGGGCTACGGATTTTTTTAAGGCTGCACATCTCTTCTCCAAGCCATCGAGACAAGCCCCATCGAGGTCAACATCCGCTTATCAACAGCTCTCTCCGTTGCCTGAAGTCGAGGCCATCATCTTGCCATCTTCATCGACAAAGCAAAGCAAACACTTCCCAAGGGAAAAGCCTCAAGCAAGCTGCAATTTTTCATCAACAGAGCAACTCACACAACGTAACCAACACCAACGTCTTCTCCATCTTCCTTGCAACCAATCTTCACGAAGCCGTCGCCTAGTTGCTGCATGCCCAACGTCGGAGAAGAACGCAAAGGAGAGCTGTTGTCTGAGGAACACCACGCCACCGCTGCCGAAGCTGTCGCCATCACGCTGCTCCTACCCACGCCATCAGCAAGCATCCACATCGTCGGAGAACACATCACGACGACGCTCGACGACTGCCGCTTGCCATCGAAGCCGTAACTACCGAAGTCTGCAACCAAGTGCAAACGAAGAGATTGCCTTCGGAGCAATCGTGTGAGGCAAGGAAGCCCTGAGGAGATCTCGCCGTCGCTGTCTTCTAAAGATCCCGCCGTCGCCGTCCAAATCTCGCCACCAAAGCAGCAGAGGATCTTCGGTCAGGCATTTGATCGAACACCTTGAGGGCGTTTCGAAAACGCTGTTCCCCTCGAAGACGCTCGTCGGAGAAGAAGCCCGACGAAGTCGCCGTTGCTGCTTCTTTGTCGAGGAAGTCGGAGAAGCGAGCTCCGCCGTCATCGAGATATCGGAGAAGCCGCCGTCTGCCTTGTTTTCGTTGAAGAGCTCCACGTTGCCGCGACCTGAAGAACTCGCCGTCGTGGGTCACCTCGAAGTCGAAGCTCCATCTTGCCGTAGCAGCGCCACACGCCGGAGGAAGTATCGCCCGGAGCAGTCGAGGCAAAGCTTCCGCCGTCGTCGAGGTATCGGAGAAGCGAACGAGATCGAAACGAATTATTTCGTTTCCCTTGCTGACGTGGCTGAGAAATTAATTAAAGGGAGCTACTTTGCGCACCGACCGAGTTCAATTTCGTTTGAACTGGTTGTCCTTGCACACCGACCGCTTTATTTTAAAGGACTTGCTGAGCGTACAGACAGCTGCCTTATAAGGATTTGAACTGCGATTGCTTTACACACAGACCTGTGTGTATCTTGACATCCAGGAGTCGGATTGAGACACCGTTTGCGTCAGATTGGAGCTGACGACGTGCTGATTGACAGAGACGCCTACACAGACACAAACTGAGCATTTCTAAACTCTAAACTCCTTTATTTGTGTATTAGTGTAACGTTCTCTGTAGGGGAAACTATTACCTATTTTTGTGGACTATTTTGGGACTTGTCTAGTTGGGACTAGACAAGTGGGACCCAGCTAGTTTGGGACTAGCTGGTAGAGAGCTTTGCTAGGATTGATAGTGAGAGGAAACACTGTGTGTGGGGTACTGAGAGTCTGGCGAGTGTAGAGACGTAGAGGGTGCTCTGAGCGTGCTCTAACTTGTGACTTTGTACCTATTGCACTATTCAATCTAGTATTAGCTTTGGGGGCTGGAGTAGGTCGTTGGGACGACCGAACCAGGGTAAATCTGATGTGTACTCTGTGTCTGCTTTTCATTACTCTGGTTGTGCTTTTAACTGCGTGTGATTTCTCGTGGGTTGCACGAGAATTTTTTATTAGCCTATTCACCCCCCCTCTAGGCTAGGATCCAGATCCAACAGTACAAAAGTGGGGACACAACAAAAGAAGAGAAACCTCCAACCCAAGAAGTACAAAAAGGTATCCACACCTAGTACAACGCACCCACTAATCTACCCCAGGGAAGTCCAACTGGACAAAGTCACCCGTAGGCTCTACCTCTGAACTGGAAACGGCCTCTGGCGTCGAAACCCGCACATGCTACTCTGGTCCTACTCCTGAAAACCACAAATGGGGCACATCAACGCGTGAACCAGTAGGAACTCCCAACATTGTTAGTAGGATCCAGTTTTTAGAACCGGTCCCCCTAACTGATCATCTATTTACTGGTGACACGACAACTACAGAACTAATGCAGAATTTAAATGAACAAACATACAAGTGCCGGAAGTGAAAAGTAACTGAGAACAGAAATTTCAGATTAAATTAGTTTATATTTAGGCATTTAGTTAATGTGTGAAAACTCGAGTAAATTGTAGGATGCTAAGGAGCCGGACTTCACCCATGGTGGGTGAAAAGTGGTACCTCAACCAGCGACATGGCACTGGAGGGGCCTCTCGTAACTCCCCCTTACTGGAGTGAGACAAATCTCGTTTTTATCGGGACAAATGGAGAAAACCAACAATTACCGAATGGTGCATCACAAGTACACCACCGGCCTCTCTAACACTAGTCAACTCCCCCTTACGGGAGTGACAAAAGAGTGAGAAATCTATCATCTCTCCATTCCTTAACTCCTATAAATTACAGGTGTTCCCCCGAACCCGTATCTGGAGTCTTACCCATTTTAGAATGGATCGAGCTCTCCAGCTATTAACACTCTACCTCACTCTCAGTTTCATACTTTATTTTTGTACGTTATTTTAGCAGTCTCAATTGCCACATTCACATTATTTCATAATTTCGTCGATGCCGTGATTTAACAACGATCATCGCAATACAATTTTGTATAGAAGAACATCACAATGCTTCATTTCTGTCATTAGTACATCAATGCCCAGATTAAGCTACCATTATTTCATCCACATTTAACAACATGAAATTAGCATTGCATGGGGCATAAAACTTTAGCATGAATATTAGCATACATATTAGAATATTAGCATAATATTAGTATGACAATAGCATGCACATTGTTTAGGAAAATTGTATGAAACATAGTATGGTGATGAGACATAATTTAAGATCCAAGCATGGTAATAAAACCCTCTAAACATGGTGCTACTAACATAATCACACCAAAAGTTCTAACTACCATAATCTAGCCATTGTTTTGAAAACGTAAAGTATAACTTGCATAGCATGACTTCCATGGTGTTGTTAACATAATATGATCATGGATGACAAAGTAAATTAAGCATGTATGATGCCATAACTTAAGCATGGATTCTAACTTACACAACCACATGAATTCCATGGGCAATTAACCTAATGTGAACATGGAACCTAATGTAATATGACAAAACATAGAATGTTGAACATGCTACACATCAAATAGAGTATGTGAGTTTGCTAACATAATCATGGCATGCTAATATTAGCATGAACATAGGAGCATATTGGCATACTAATATGAGACTAACATATTAACATATAACAAACTAACATTTAACTAACATTTAACACATTAACATGAAACTAACATATAACATGGAATTAACATACAACATGGAACTATCATTTTAACATGAAACTATCACTTTAACCTATAACATATTAGCATGAAACTAACATATAACATATTAACATGAAACATAACCACAAGCATATATGAAGTATAAAAATAGGCATAGATGCATACTAGCTTAAATATGTGACTATACTAATATAGCATGAGTTCCTAACTAAGGTGCTAATTCCTACTAAAAATATTAGAAGTCCCTACCTTAGAATGTCCTTCTTAAATAAAATCACTGGCCCTTCTTCTCCTTGAAGAACTTGAAGCTTTCTCTTTAAGCTCTACCTACTCCTCCAAGTATCTTCCCTCTTCAACTCCAAGCTCCAAAATTGAGTACCAAAAGTTGGATTTTGATGAGGAAAATGGGGTGAAATTTTTTTAAAGGAGTAAGGAGGGAGTGGTGGTGTAAAAGGGGAGAAAGGGGTAGGGTTGTTTTCGGCCTGGTTTGGGGAGGAAGGGAGAGAGTGAGAGAACGTGGGGGTTTTTCCTTCTTTTTCTTTTCTTTTTCCTTAAAATTTTCTCCTTTTAAAACTTTGCATAAGCTTAGTCATTCCCCTAAAATCCTCTCCACATGCCATGTAACTTAGAGTTGGGTGGGAGTCATCCTCTTAATGCCACCTATGAATGTGTTGGGTGAAAATTACTCTTCATATGACACCTAGCATAAAGAGGTGTCATGTCATGGCAAATTAAGATTTTAATCTTTTAAAAAAATAAGAATACATGCATTAATACTTGGTATCTTCCATTATACATGTATTTACTCAAGCATACTTCATTTACTAATTCCAAATGGTGAGTTGAAATGATTTAAAAATAATTCCTTCCCCACAAAAATTAAGGAAAAATATGTAAGGGTTCCCAAAAATTATACACACATATATACGCCCATAATATGTACTAATATGCATACATTAATATTGGGGTCATTACAGTTGGAATTATGTCATGATGCACATTGTCATTAATATATTGGCATTCTATGAGTTTACTATTGAAAATTTTAATTATATCGATTCTTGAATACATTGACTCATTTGTGCAAATATTGGATATATTGGCTTGTTTGTGCAAAAATGTTGAATTTATGCTTCATTGGACTTATGTGCATATCATTGATATGCTTATGCCATGTTGAACATGTTGGAATTACGGCGTGTTGTACTTATATACCATATTGGAAAATTAATGAACACATATGCATATGGTTTAGTGACATTGACATGTTTTTAAACTCATGTCATATTTTGTAATTGACATCATATATTGGAATCTGGATTAGAACTTGTATATGTTGGATCCAATGAGTTTGAGCTTATTTTTAAATTTTTTTAAAAAATCTTATGCTTATACTCTTTGATATTATCTTATTGATATCCTTTTTATGCTAATAATGCATGTCAATTATATGATTTATTTTGTCGATATCAAACGATAAAATAGGAGTTTATGAATTATAATTTTTATTATCTCTGATATGATTAAGAAAATAAATAGATTTCATGATACATTGATGATAGCCAACTACCATGTCGGGATAGTCGACTACTGTCTGTCATTTTTCAAAGATATTGTTTTCATTGAGTATGTTATATCTGACACACGAATCGTTGATATTGGGTCATATTATCTTCTATTTCTCTACTCTTTTTGATGAGACAAAGGTGTAGAAATATGGTAATGCATATAAAATGCTTATGGTGTCATATGTCATATATCTCATGCCTTGATGTATCTTATGATTCAATGCTTTGATGAGATTAAAGAAAAAATAATTTGGATGAGACTTCATGAATGGTATGCTTAATATGCTTCATACTTTGAACTTCATGCCGGAATCTATGTCTTCATGAACTTAATGAATTATATTTGAATTTGATGTGTGACTTGAGCTTCATATCTCATATTTGATGATATAATATGAAATCATGCTTTAAATACTTATCCTAACATGCAAGGATGCAGGGGAGTTTACAAAGTTATGCTTAAACACCATGCATCATTCTAGAGGGAGTAAGTAATTTCTTTTGAAATTTCATATTATTTTGGATTTTATATTATTTGTTGTCATCATTAAAAAGGGAGAGATTGTTGGATATTGAGTACCCCTAATGTTGTTTTGATGATGATTAACAAATGATTATCACTAATCTCATTAATCAAGTGTGTCGGACTCATAATGCTGAAGAAGTCAAAAAGTTAACAAAAGTCAACATTGAAGACATAATAGGCTGATTCATGGATATTCAAGAAAATGCATTCAAGGAAAAAGATAAGTGTGGAAGCTCAAACCAAGGCCAAAGAACTAAGAGGAAGCTAAAGCATGAAGATGGAGCTATGCAATGCATCAAGAAGCCAAGATATGGTATTTTTTGAGGTAATTTTTATTCATGCACTTAGAGTTTCTGTAGGCCAATGGATTGAAGCTAAACACACACAAGAGTTTTTAAAACATCATTTAAACCCACAAAATGTTTTAGAAAAGTTTAGAAATATTTTTAAAATGGTTTCATGTTATTTTGAGCAAAAATTCTATGTATCAGTTTTATAGTCGACTATTTTTATAGCGGTAGCCGACTACTTTGATTAGAAAGAAGGAGCCTTGGCTCTGTTGCTCAAAATAGTCGACTACAGTAGTGGTGATAGTCGACCATGAAATTAAGAATAGTCGACTATCATGAGTACTGTAGCCAACTATTCTTTGTTAAAGACAAATTTCCAGACTTTACGGGATTTGGTTTTTTTTTTCAACCGTTGGAAGGGCATTTTTTAGATTAAATTTGAACAATAAAGTGGTCTATAAATACTGAGAGTTGGTTGGAGTTATTAAGAGATTTTAATGATCAATTTTCTGAGTTTTATAAGCATTCAAAGCCATCTTTTACTCTCTCCAAGCTCTCTTCTAAGCCAAAATTGTTTTTCAATCAAAAAGCTTTTAAACAAATTATTTTTGGCTAACTTAAATTCTCTTCTCATCAAGCTTTCATCTTGATATTCTTGAGAAGAAATTTGAGTCGCATTTCCTTGATCTCTTTAAGCCAAAGCAATCCTTTTAGAGATCCAAGGATTTCTTCACTTTTCACTTAGCCACTACAAAATCTTCAAACCAAAAGTTGGCTATAAGAAAAGTGTTCGACTTATCATCTTCAAAGAAAGGTAAAGTGTAAAACCACATAGGGTGGTGGTAAGTGCTTGTGTAACACTTGTATTACATTGGGTTGTAAAAAACCTCTTGGAGGTCCTCTTTGAAGAAGATGTTATTTGTTGTATTTGGAAACCCTAGCAAGAGAGACTTGGTGTATATTGTAGAAGCCCTCATTGGAGTATATTGTAGAAGCCCTCATTGGAGGCATGTTCTCTCTTGGTTGAGAGTGGTTAGTCGAAAATCCTAACAAGGAGGTTGGGGACTGGAGTAGCCCAGGGTGGGTGAACCAGGATAAAATCATATTGTGTTTGTAATGTGATCTTGTCTCCATTACATTACTTGCATTCTTGTGTTGTTTTAATTCCGCTGCATAATATTTTCTCTCATTCTTGTAAGTATTATTTAGACTATTGATTAAGTACTTAAGGAGTAACATCCTTAATAGACTTTGGCTAAATTTAGAGGTTTAAGTTTTATTTGTGCAATTATTTTTGAAACACTAATTACTCCTGTTGACTAATGGGTTCCAGCCAACAGTAAAGTGGGCTTACTCGGACGCCCCTGATGAGGTGAAGCCTTGTCATCTGTAGGGTGGGACCCACGGTGGATGAAACCTGGGTCGTAAATTGCAAGGCTTTGAGCTTCTAGGCTAGAGCTTCAACCTTTCTCTGGGTCGTAGATGACGAACCTTCGACCTACTTGCTGGGTCAAACCTAAAATGATCTACACCACAGACACTCGTTAGGGGGGTTGGATCTGGGTTTCGATCCAAATCCCCTACGATGCTTAAGTTAGTATCGACTTAAGTAGACTTGGGACTGTCAAGATCGACCCAAGGGAGATCGACTTGATCAAGTCATGTCGAGCTTTTGGAGGAAGAAATATGAGAGTGGAAAGTAAGAGAATAACATTATCAGAGTACCTAGTATTTAGCACCTTTGAAGTGTGAACCCTTTCTCAGTTTTCGTCTTCTCTATTTATATGTGATGAGTTCCTTCGCTTGCATATAACGGCTCCTCACTCATGACAGTGAGATCCTCTCCGAAAATGAAGATAACAGTTGCACATTTATTCCTGCATTTACTAACCAATCTCGTGCAATTAGTGGGATCCAATGGGTATATGGGATGTCCTCTTGACTGGGCAAGAATTTCCCTTCATTAATGGCCTTTTGGGCTATTAGGCCGAGGCGAACCAGTTCAAGTGGGCCTCACCTTTCTCGCAACACTTACACATCTCCGCTTCATGGGCCGGCCCCATGTATCAATAATGGCCCCATCACTCAGGCTCAAGAGAGGCATTGATTGAGATTGAGTGATGTGAAACCTCGTTAAATAGGCTCGACAGTCGAAGCGAAAACGTTATATTTCGACTGCCACAACTCTCACTTCTTGTCTTCGGTCATTGCCCCGGCTCGAGGTTCGAAACATCAATGGCACCAGATTTGGACACATGCATCCTATAGAACAGCCAAGCCATGTCTGGAGGCTGGTTCTTTAATATAAATAGAATAGTGTAAACCAATAGGCATCAACTTCCTCCACTCCTCGTCAACCTTATTTAAGGTAGACTTTCTTCCCTCATTTGCTCTTTTTTTGGTTTCAATGTCGATAACTAAGGAAATATCCCCATCAGAAACACTGAGCAATCGCCGAGCCTCTTAATATGATTTGGTATCTAGGAAGGGCATGGGTTGCTCATGGAACCTAAAGTTCCGATATTGCGTGCATGCAAATCGCTCGATGTCCCTCAAGAAATCTTGGATCTGATTTTCGAACTGTCGTTTACCTTAACCGACAAGATTCGAATGGATTACCTGGCTTATCCTTACAGATTTCGAATACCCGTGTTGAATGAAACGATTTGTTTCCCCAAAAGGCGGGAGTTTGAGGTTTATGTGAAAGCCTTTTAATTTGACCTTCGCTTTCCCCTTCATCCCTTCATCCTTGATCTTCATCCTTGAGGTTTTGGGTTACCTAGAGCTTTCTTTGTGTCGTCTTGCGCCCTTGACTATCTCCCCATTGGTGTGCTTTACCATGTTTTGTTTGATGAACAGGATAATACCATTTTAAGGTTCTTTTTCAAGTTGAGCTAGACTCTCGGGGCGTGTGGTATCACATCGTTCCTCAAGAAGATATGAAACTTATCTGGGACCTCTCTAACTCTGCTCATAACTGGAGAGATACCTTCGTTTTTATTGATTTCTTGAAGGTAGCCATGTTTCTCACCCACTTAGGTGAACCCAATCCGTATCTATCCGAGGAATTTAAGTTATCTCAGATTAAAGTCAGTGCAGCCAAATATCTGCTGAACCGCCCACAATCGGAGAGGTCGATCAAACATTTGTTAAACAACAGTTTAATGAAGATCGTTCAATGGAGGCCCGATAATGCTTGTTGTCTTGATGCCTATTCTATGGTTGCTTACAATAATCGTCTCTTTCCTCACAGAGATGGTCGATCAAGAATTCGAGAGTTTGGCCCCGGCGATGCAGGAGCTTCATCAAGAACAATGACGGAAAAAGAGAGCAGGTAGTGCCACCACTTGCCCTTCACTCCGCCTTAATCAGAGCTCATTTGATGAAGGGAGAGAAATCGAAGCAACCTTAGGGTTGTTGTCTCATGCTTCGCTGTCGGCGACCGCCACCCCGAACATCCTTTGCATAGACCGGTCCATGTCTTCGGCCTCTGCCTCGGACGTTCCTGTTTCGAATGCCCGTCCGACAATCATGGGTCCAAAGAATGCAGAGCCCTTTGTAACGACTGGTTTTCGTGTAATTGGATTATCTATATTAAATTATATGCTTGGTGGATTTTCTCCTTGGATGTGTGGTTTTCGTCGCCATAGCTTTCACTTTCGATCGTTTCGTCGTGATTTTCTAGCTTCTTCCTTCGATCATCGATTTCAGAGTAAGTCATTCGTGAAGAGCTTCAAATTGCTCATATCTTAGAGTTAGAGTGATCTTAGAAGCCATAGGAATCTTCCCGAAGCTCTGCGATTCGAATCGGCACTTTTAGTGCATCTTAGTTGGTTCGAGAAGGGGAACCAACCGACTAGATTGAGATCTAGTCGGTCGGCAACTCTACTCAAACTGACTAGTTCCTTGGATTAATTTTACTTAAGTTACTGTTTCTGTTTAGTCGGTCTAAGTTTCTCTTTCGACCGACTAGTTGTTAAACTAGTCGGTTAAGTTTTATACTCAGACCGACTAATTCTTAGTTCTTCTGTACAGTCGAGTACTGTTCATTCTTAGTCGGTCTAAGAACGTTCGTCGACCAACTAGATGAGAAACTAGTCGGTCAGTAGTTGTTCTTTGACTGACTAAATCTAGATCCTATTTCTGTGCAGGAGTTACTGTTTGGACTTAGTCGGTCTGCGTTGGTCAACCGACCGACTAGTTTCCAAACTAGTCGGTCAGTGGTTGTTCTCTGACCGACTAATCAGTGCCAAAACCCTAATTTCTGGGCAGCCGCCAGCCCTTCCTATTTAAACCCCTCCCAAATGTTTTCTTCTCCTTCCTCACGACCCAAAACCCTAGTTTCTCCCCCATTGAGCCCCCTCCTACCTCAAACCCTTATTCCTTCATCCCAAGCCCAAAATCCATCATCCAAACTCTCCCTTAACACATTCTACCTCTCATCTTCCTCAAAATCTCATCAAACCCCCAAAATCCCCCAAAACCCTATTTCTCCAAACTTCTCCATCCATTTCCAGATCTGAACCCTAGGTTTCCCCGGATCGTTCTTCCGTTGCCGTGCTTGCTCGACATCGATCTTCCACTTCTATACGGTAGGGTTCGATCCTTTGGTTTTCTCATAACTCTCCTTGTGATTTTATTGAAACCCTAATAATAAACTAGGTGGATGTTGTTTGATGATTGTTTCTCCGTGGCAGCGATTTCCTCTCCGTAGATAACGTTTGTGGCGTGCCTCGTTGATCATCTTCCTTGGCGTGAGGCAAGTGAAACTTGCCACTTAGGGTTTAGGCCATGCTTTAGGCCATTTGCTTGTTGTAAGCGTAAAAGAGACTAGGCGACGAAATGATACTCACCTAGGCGCAAATTTAGGAACTAGCTTGACAACGAAGCTAGATCTGACATTTATCATGTTGCACAATTACCATGTCATGTTTAATTTCCATTAACGGTACGCGAATATCTGTTCATGTCATTGCATTTCACCTGCCATGTCTAAATTCAATTAACGGTACGTGAATATCTGCTCATGTCATTGCATGTTGAATACTCATCGTGGTTGCGTAGCTTTGCTACATACTAGTGCTACTTGTTCCGGCTAGGTGCACCCCTACGCCATACTTGTACTTTCTGGCTCGTGACCAGAAGCGAGCATAGTGAGTTGCTAACCCCAACGCTCGATATTGAGGCTAGGTGCACCCCTATGCCAAATACACTTACTGATTCGTGATATTGAAAGCGAGCTCCCGTGCGGGGCAACCCTGGCTCATTTACTGAGCTCATGTGCGGGGACCCTGGCTCGTTTACATGTGGGTATTGGGGGTAAGAGTTAAGCGGCCAATCAACTGGGAGTCTGCCCGATCAGCAACTGCAGTGGTAAGGCGTAAACTCTGGGTTCTGGGGTAGTGTTAAGTGGCCAATCAGCGTGAATGTCGGACCATTCAGCTGTAAAGCGTAAACATCTACAAACAACTTGAAACGTGACTAGTGAATTGATTGAGATTGTTAGTAGCTTGGCTACTCTTGTCGTGTCCCGATAATTGTTCTATTGTACTTATTGTTTCACCATGTCTTGCTTGAGCACTCATGTTGTAACTGCCATGTCATGTATACTAAAACTGCTAGGTTGTTAGTTTGCCTTACTTTCAGTTTCCTTGCACAAGTCTTTCCAGACTTGCTGACATGTGCCCCTCTCTCTTTTGGGTGTCACATGTTAGACCCAGAGCCAGAGCTTGTTGCAGAGGATATGGTGTTGCTGATGCTGATGTTTGCTGTGGAGGTGAGTGAACACCAGGGGCCTGTCTTGAAGACCGCTCGTGTTCACTTCTTTGTTTAGGTTTGCTGTTAGTTGTTGGTGCGTGGCACCTTTGTATGTATGTTATACCTTGTTGGCCATGTTTGGGCCTTTGACTCTTTTCCTTTAGCATGGTGGCTTTTCTGTGATATTGTAATTCATTCAATGGATATTCAGAGATTTCTCTTTTGTCTCTTTCCTTTATTATTATTGTTGTTTCGTTTGCGTTGCAAGGACCTGCCATATGATAATTTATACGCTTATCAGACTTGGAGTTTCACAGCTTCAAGTCTGAGCGGTCCTTCTCACGTCTCGCCTCCACATTTTTGGGAAGCGGGGCGTGACACCCTTACAGAGGAAAAGGAGTCTCCCCTTAACTGAGAAGGGGAGTATTGAGAAGATAAGCAAGGCAATAGATACAGATTCTCATGCCCAGCCTTTGGCAAAGGGTGATGCACCCTCGGCTTAGCCTATGTCACTAGGTGGTAGGAAGACTTAGTTAAACATCCGTGCTTGCTAGTTAGAGGCCCCTGATTGTTAGTTAGACTCCCCGCTAGGAGTTGATTTGGTCGTTGTAGGAGTTACCTTCGTGGTTCCTGTCTAGCTTTGACTAGGATAGACTTTTAGAATTCTTTGGTCTGTCGCTTGGGTTCATCGATTTCGGACCAAGCTGAACTCATTTCATCGCTGTCTAGCCCTTAGGGAGTCTTAGCACTTAGTTCCATAATCTTTAGTTGGTTGACCGTAGGAGTTTCCGTAGATTTTCCTAAGTCATAACCTAGGCGTATTTATGCTTTGATCATCCGACCGAATCCCTTGCCTCGATTCCCACGACCACCACGTTTCGATAATCGTTGATCCTTCGAATGTCCCCATTCGCAAGGCTTAATTTCTTTTAAAGTTATTTTCGATTTCCCTTATTAAATTTTTCGCTAAGTTTAAATTTTGTTTTAAACCCGCTACGTATATACTTAAATTTCTCACTTTTCGATTGAGTCAAATTCCTTGTAGATTTCGGAGTCTAATGGTTGTAATTATGATTGCTATCTCGTAACCATTTTCTAATCTATAATTTCGCATTTCGGTTTAAAGACTCTAGTACTATTTTGAGAATTTGATATACCATTTTCTAACTATGAGATCCATTTTAATCGCATAGCATACATACTTTAAAATCTCTTCCAGGATAAATAGAACTTCCATTATTTTCATATATCGGTACTAGGTCCATTGTACTCGTACTTGGGGATCTTGTATTGGGCGAATCCGGGTCCCTCTAAAGAGTATTTTAAATGTTATTTATTTGGAATTTCTCTTCAGTTTTAAAACTTGGAAGCAATTAGCATGGGCCTAAATTTTCACACTATAGTTGATCGGATTTCATTCTTTGAATTTCGAAATTTTGCCGAAATATTGTATTAAGCTACTGCCGTAAATTATTTTCGAACCTCTCCGTTGCAAATCTTGACTTTTCTGAAGGTATCCTTTCGACTTCCTTTTTCCTAAGTTTACATTTGTTCGGAACTTTAAAATGTGTATACTTATACCTCATACCCTTCTTTGACTTAAATTTATTTATTTATTTGAATTTCGAAAGTTTTGACGAGATTTGATTACTGTTTATAATGTTTTTCCAGCCTTTACTTTCATACCTATTTAAATATCTCATCCCTTTTCATATATCAATTTAGTTCTGAGCGTATTTCTATTTTTCCCAATTCGATTTATAAGCTTTTCCTTTCTTATTTATGCCATTCAAATGATTCATCACGCTCCCTTAATATACCTTCCGAGTCACACATGATTTTAGCTTTTAAAAAAACCCAAGGATGTGTTCAACATTTTCTCTATTACAACTTTTGGAAAATTACGCCTTCATAACCATTTCCTGATCTAGACCTTCCATAATTTGATTTTAAAGTTTTACCACCAATTTTGATAATACTACTAATAAGCTATTATTATCTTTCCGTTTACCATACATGCTCTTAGAATAATTTCTAAACTAAATTGAATTTCAAATATTTTTATATATCCGTACTAGGCTCGTTAGCTCATATGTTGAGAGCTTTCAGTAAAACGATTTCTTTTGGCAAATCCTGGTTACACTAAATGGTGGTTTCAATATTGATTATTTAAGCTGTTTCCTGGCTTAAAGACTTTGAAAGTATTTAGCACGAGTTTAAAATTCTTTCGTTAATTTAATTTCGTTTCGAAACTTTTGCCAACATTGTTAAATCACTGCCGTATAATATTTTCTAAAACTACGTCCTTAATGCTCGTATGAACGCTTTACTTCCTTTCATAATGATTTCTGTTAAGCCAATAAATCATTTCCTCTTATTATGTGCATTCAACTCAAACTTATTTCGAACAACTGATTTTATCGACCTTCAAATATCGTTTATACGGAGGGGAACTCCAACTTTTCAAAATATGACAGTTTTATACTTTTAGTGTTTTTGACTTTTGCTATTCACGTACCATTTCCGAAAACTTATGAGAGTAATGTTTACATCTTTCTTCCCCGCCTAAACATCCACAATTATATCTCCGTTCCACTTGATCTATTTACCTCATTGTCCTCGCCCTACCTGAACCCATTTTTACGATCTTGTTTCGTTGCGCCATCTAATCTTGGTTTCCTTCCTTCTGCTTAGTTATTCCACTAGTGTTTGCCGTTATTTACGTCGCGCCAGTTTAGTAGTGGGTCCTTAGACTTTTGGTGATGTTGTCGTAGCGCATGTACCTAAGTTGAGTATGTAGGCTTGAAGAGTGTACCCCCTATAGCATGATAATGTTTGCCTATTGTGTGATATATACATACTCAGAGTTATTCATGATGTTATGAAATTGTAAGTGTGTTAATATTTATGGATATGTGCGAGGATAGCTATACCACTCTAGGGGCGTCTATGTATATAAGATTCTGTATTGGAATGTCTGAATAGAGTGTATGTAGTTGGAGATACTTATGATGGTTGAAATAATATGATTGGTGAAACTATATGTATGCTGGGTGTGATAATAATGGGTGTACGTATAGTTAAAGTGGGTAGGCCTATTATGTGACCTATGTGTTGTACGCGTGAGTGTGTGCTCGTACGTAGTTACGTATTGTGCGTAGACATGAGTAGTTATGTAATTACTGCGTGAGTATATATGTGATATATATATGGTAGTAGAAATATAATTTTGATTGGAATTGCTTGCTATCGTGCATGTCGTATGCGTGTATACCATGAGGTATACACGGCTATTGCATATCTTGACTAATGGATGAAGTAAGTGTATTGGTCTGCCAATTATAGATGGATGGATGGATGTGGTATGAATATATGATACATGTATGTGACTATACGATGACTGTACTTATTAGGGGGAATAATGTAATTATAGGTGTGCTAATGTTTGTAATAATATCATGGTATATGAAGTGATTGAAATATGCGATATTACCTGATTAGATATTAAGGGTGTTGACATTTAGATACGTATGTGGTTATGTTGGTAGACGTGTATGCATTAGATAGTATTGGCATATGTATGGATGCTATGTTATGTATATGGAATTATTCTGCTATGATTTTGAGTCTCACTCAAGCTTGAGTGGGTATACTCTATGTACGTTGGTGTATTTGTATGTGGTTGGTGTATAGTGATGGATGATGTATGTATAATGTTTGGATTGTTTGTTTCCGGTTGTGTTACGCACATGATTGTGGGTCACTAACCAGTATATAGCTATAGGTGTTGGTCTTGTGGTGTAGATATTTACTAAGGACTTGCCCGTGTGAACGTATGTGTGCTAGCTAAACTAAGCGTGTCAATGTACTGAGTTTGTAATTGTATGATTGGTATACATGGATGAAATGTTAGCGTGTATGGGTGTGCACCATGTGCGGGTAAGTATGTGCCTAGTTATAAGTTTTGGTGACTATGATATGTTGGGCGTGTCATGAGTATAGTTATAGGGCCGTATGTGATGTGAAGATATGGTGAAATATTTACATGCACTTTGAATGGCTATATTTGTGAAGTTATAGTAATGGTGAATGTGTATTAGATATAGTAAGACTTGTTTGAATAATGGCGTGGTGCGACTACATGTGTCGATGTGTTTGGTATTGGATGTATACTAGGAAATATTAGGGAGTAATATACCCATGGTTGCTTGTTGCATAGGTAGCTATCTACACGTAGAGCGATGGTTGTATTTGCTAAGTGTGAGACAAATCTTTTGTGAAATCTGAACTATTGTTTGTGCTAGGTAAGTAGTAGCTATATAATGGAGGTATATAAATGATTGAAATACATGTATGAGTACGAATGACTGTGATAGGTATAAGAGCATAACGTGCGTGAATGAAAACGTGTTAGTAGTAATAATGTTTGGCTATCTAGTGCGTATATATATATAAGCACATGTAATGACTACCTTTGGTTTAAAGTATGACGTGAAATGTTTTGGGATAGTTAATAGGGCGACTAGATATGTTAGAAAGTCCGAGGACGGACTTTATTCTAAGGTGGGTAGGATGTAATGACTGGTTTTCGTGTAATTGGATTATCTATATTAAAATATATGCTTGGTGGATTTTCTCCTTGGATGTGTGGTTTTCGTCGCCATAGCTTTCACTTTCGATCGTTTCGTCGTGATTTTCTAGCTTCTTCCTTCGATCGTCGATTTCGGAGTAAGTCATTCGTGATGAGATTCAAATCACTCATATCTTAGAGTTAGAGTGATCTTAGAAGCCATAGGAATCTTCCCGAAGCTCTGCGATTCGAATCGGCACTTTTAGTGCATCTTAGTTGGTTCGAGAAGGGGAACCAACCGACTAGATTGAGATCTAGTCGGTCGGCAACTCTACTCAAACCGACTAGTTCCTTGGATTAATTTTACTTAAGTTACTGTTTCTGTTTAGTCGGTCTAAGTTCATCTTTCGACCGACTAGTTGTTAAACTAGTCGGTTAAGTTTTGTACTCAGACCGACTAATTCTTAGTTCTTTTGTGCAGTCGAGTACTGTTCATTCTTAGTCGGTCTAAGAATGTTCGTCGACCGACTAGATGAGAAACTAGTCGGTCAGTAGTTGTTCTTTGACCGACTAAATCTAGATCCTATTTCTGTGCAGGAGTTACTGTTTGGACTTAGTCGGTCTGCGTTGGTCAACCGACCGACTAGTTTCCAAACTAGTCGGTCTGTGGTTGTTCTCTGACCGACTAATCAGTTCCAAAACCCTAATTTCCGGGCAGCCGCCAGCCCTTCCTATTTAAACCCCTCCCAAACGTTTTCTTCTCCTTCCTCACGACCCAAAACCCTAGTTTCTCCCCCATTGAGCCCCCTTCTACCTCAAACCCTTATTCCTTCATCCCAAGCCCAAAATCCATCATCCAAACTCTCCCTTAACACATTCTACCTCTCATCTTCCTCAAAATCTCATCAAACCCCCAAAATCCCCCAAAACCCAATTTCTCCAAACTTCTCCATCCATTTCCAGATCTGAACCCTAGGTTTCCCCGGATCGTTCTTCCGTTGTCGTGCTTGCTCGGCATCGATCTTCCACTTCTATACGGTAGGGTTCGATCCTTTGGTTTTCTTATAACTCTCCTTGTGATTTTATTGAAACCCTAATAATAAACTAGGTGGATGTTGTTTGATGATTGTTTCTCCGTGGCAGCGATTTCCTCTCCGTAGATAACTTTTGTGGCGTGCCTCGTTGATCATCTTCCTTGGCGTGAGGCAAGTGAAACTTGCCACTTAGGGTTTAGGCCATGCTTTAGGCCATTTGCTTGTTGTAAGCGTAAAAGAGATTAGGCGACGAAATGATACTCGCCTAGGCGCAAATTTAGGAACTAGCTTGACAACGAAGCTAGATCCGACATTTATCATGTTGCACAATTACCATGTCATGTTTAATTTTCATTAACTGTACGCGAATATCTGTTCATGTCATTGCATTTCGCCTGCCATGTCTAAATTCAATTAACGGTACGTGAATATCTGCTCATGTCATTGCATGTTGAATACTCATCGTGGTTGCGTAGCTTTGCTACCTACTAGTGCTACTTGTTCCGGCTAGGTGCACCCATACGCCATACTTGTACTTCCTGGCTCGTGACCAGAAGCGAGCATAGTGAGTTGCTAACCCCAATGCTCGATATTGAGGCTAGGTGCACCCCTATGCCAAATACACTTACTGATTCGTGATATAGAAAGCGAGCTCCCGTGCGGGGCAACCCTGGCTCATTTACTGAGCTCGTGTGCGGGGACACTGGCTCGTTTACATATGGGTATTGGGGGTAAGAGTTAAGCGGCCAATCAACTGGGAGTCTGCCCGATCAGCAACTGCAGTGGTAAGGCGTAAACTCTGGGTTCTGGGGTAGTGTTAAGCGGCCAATCAGCGTGAATGCCGGACCATTCAGCTGTAAGGCATAAACATCTACAAACAACTTGAAACGTGACTAGTGAATTGATTGAGATTGTTAGTAGCTTGGCTACTGTTGCCTTGTCCCGATAATTGTTCTATTGTACTTATTGTTTCACCATGTCTTGCTTGAGCACTCATGTTGTAACTGCCATGTCATGTATACTAAAACTGCTAGGTTGTTAGTTTGCCTTACTTTCAGTTTCCTTGCACAAGTCTTTCCAGACTTGCTGACATGTGCCCCTCTCTCTTTTGGGTGTCACATGTTAGACCCAGACCCAGAGCTTGTTGCAGGGGATATGGTGTTGCTGATGCTGATGTTTTCTGTGGAGGTGAGTGAACACCAGGGGCCTGTCTTGAAGACCGCTCGTGTTCACTTCTTTGTTTAGGTTTGCTGTTAGTTGTTGGTGCGTGGCACCTTTGTATGTATGTTATACCTTGTTGGCCATGTTTGGGCCTTAGACTCTTTTCCTTTAGCCTGGTGGCTTTTCTGTGATATTGTAATTCATTCAATGGATATTCAGAGATTTCTCTTTTGTCTCTTTCCTTTATTATTATTGTTGTTTCGTTTGTGTTGCAAGGACCTACCATATGATAATTTATACGCTTATCAGACTTGGAGTTTCACAGCTTCAAGTCTGAGAGGACCTTGTCACGTCTCGCCTCCACATTTTTGTGAAGCGGGGCGTGACACCCTTACAGAGGAAAAGGAGTCTCCCCTTAACTGAGAAGGGGAGTATTGAGAAGATAAGCAAGGCAATAGATACAGATTCTCATGCCCAGCCTTTGGCAAAGGGTGATGCACCCTCGGCTTAGCCTATTCACACTCCAGTGTTAGCTCAAGGTGGCACTCAAACAAAAACCTTGTCACCCACAAACCATCCCAAATACAAGTGGCTATGGGGTGGTCTCGATCCATCGACTCCCTTGGTGGGCCCAGTACCCTCGGAATATGAAGGAATAAATAAAAGTGGCCATGGGGCGGCGTCGACCCATCGACTCCCTTGGTGGGCCCAGTACCCTTGGAATATGAGGGAATGTTATTGTTGAATCTGCATTCTATTATGCCTTTATATTAACCGCAAGTGCACGGTGTCGTGTAGCCTACGGGTCGAACACATGGAGGCAATGGTATGAGTATTGATTAATTATGTATCTGATTAGCAACACAAATAATAAGAAGGATGGGGTAATTACACTGAAAATAACATAAGATAGAAAATGTGATATAGCTAAAGCATCACCACTAGTGCAAATTAAGTATGCGAGTTAATCTAACTTCTCAAGCCAACGGGTTATAGATATAGTCGATAGTCAAATCTCAATCCTCGTCCCCTCGTCATCAAACTGTGAGAGATGTGACTCGGAGAATAGGTTGGATCCCTATTGTATCCCCGATGGTTAGTCGATTGCTACGATATATGTGGTTCTAGTGAGTGTCCCCGTTTGGTCATTGATTTATGGTAAATATTACATATATAGCCCCTCATTTAGCCCCATTTTGTGCATATATGGTACTTATTTGGTCTCTTATAAGATCGTATTTTGAATACCCTTAATCATTAGAGCAAACACTTATTTTATGCACAAAACAGCAATATACCGAGTATTTCTGCACTTTTTATATTTTTCATGCTAGGTCTCGATCTCACGATTCCAACGACTATTTATTTGTATTTTTCTGAGATCTGTGCTAATTACTATGAATTTTTGAATGCAAAATACCAATTAAATGGAGAAATACGGGGGGACGTGCCACGTAAGCGTACGAGTCTACCGACGGGCCACGTGGAACCATCCTAGCGGCTCCCCGCTCGAACCAACGGCTCATGATTCTGAGGCGACGCAGCGAGATTTAAGCCGTTGGATTCTCATCCAACGGTATGGATTGAAGCCAAGACACGCAGATTTGATTTCTCGGCGGGCGATGTGGCATCATCCTATTAACTCCCACCTATATCGAGCAGCTCAGCAGAATGGCGACGGGGCGACGACACGACCTTTCGATCGAGATTGAAGGGCTGACGATATTATCCGCTCGAATTCGACAGCGGGGCGATTTACATGCGATGCGGGGTGACGTGGCAAGATCCCGGCCGTTGCTTGCTCGATCCAACGGCCTCGAAACGAGGGAAGTACATGCACAGCAGCCCGAAGCGAACGAAGAGGCGGGATTTTTACGAGCGTCGTGGAGAGATCCAGGCCGTCCCTTGCTAGATCGAATGGGAAGATCGTCTCCGAGCTGGGTTCATAGAGCGGAGCGGATGCAGGCACGCACGAGCTCAGACCCGATAAGAAGGGCCACGCGTCATCCCCACACGCGATCCCGCACGAATCGAACGGCCCAGATTTGCTCCGAGCGGGTTGCGGGGTTTGAAGCGGATTTTACAGGAATTTGAGCGAATTTTTAGCATCCGCAACTGACCTAATACCCTTGTAAATACCCAAGTATTCCAGAGGGTATCGACACGAGTTTTGAGCGTATTTTGAGCGTATTGGAGGGGCTACAGAGCGTATTTTCGTGAGATTTTCTGGGGCTTTGGAAACAGAGATCAGAGGCTCTTGCAGAAGAATTTTAGAGGCTTTTTGAAGAGTTTTGGTGATAGAAATCTCAACTTTACTCTTGTATTTCACGTATTTAGCATGTATTTTGACCTTTTGATCATGTATTTGCTAATGAAACTGAGTTTTCTTCTGTCCATGCATGTCTAGTGACTTCGTGTATTGGTTGTGATGCAGTTAGGGCTATGTGATCATTGATTTTGTTATCTTTTTGCCCTATATGCATGTTATAATCATGTATTTCATCGATTTCTACGTATAATCTAATTGAGTATGTTAATCGGAGATGTGTGCATGCTTAATTGAATATGATCTGAGTAAGACTTATTCGTGATACAATCCGAGAGGACGTATCATGACCCAAGAGGGCACTTGTGCGTACTTTCTTTATGAAATCGACGTTAGACGTGATTACTTTTTGGTACTTGGGTTTATGCGCTTTATCGCCATACCTTCCGACGTTCTCATACCCTAGCCGGATGAAACATTGAGTTATAGAAAAGATATTCAAAATCATCAATTACAAAACCCTTGACGAAATCACAACCGACACATGCTCCTCTTATTGGCTCTTTATATCGACTCTCCGTACACGTTTTAGCATTACTCTTTCATTTACTTAAACCATCATCACGATTATCTCATCTTCGAAAGATGGTAATATTTTGTCGTTTTATTAATCTTTAGAAACTGATTCTTTTGGTTTACAGGTTGACTATCCCGTGGATTTGATACCTGACTCTCTAGGTTTACTACTTTATCGATCTCCTACACTTGGGAGTAGCGCTCACATCTTTTGAGACGAGTCAAGTTTTTGGCGCCGTTACCGGAGACAGCGGTATTTGTGATCCATACTTTCAGTTTCTCTCTAGGAATATTCGGTGAGATCTTTCCATCTTTTAGTTTAGGATTTTTATTTGCTTTCTAATACATAAAAACGCAAAAAAAATATATAATCATAAAAACAAAAACATCTTTTCGGCTAGTTTATGTGGCATAGGTCTCCTACTTCACATAGATTAGTACGAACAGAAAACATGGCTAATGATGATGATGGAACTCGTATCACACCACCCACACAAGAAAGGCCTTTATTGGAAATTTATATGCCATCTAGGGTGGTGTATAATTCATGCATAGTTTTGCCTGCTGATGCTCATAATTATAATCTGAAGCGAGGTGTAATCCAACTCTTACCATCTTACCATGGCATTGAAAATGATAACCCCTATTTGCATGTCAGAAATTTTGAAGAAGTATGCTCGACACAGTTGGATGGCAAAATTAGCTCTGATGCTGTTTATCTTAAATTATTTCCATTCACTCTGAAAGATAAAGCAAAACATTGGTTTAATTCTTTGCCACCTAGATCTATCTCTACTTGGTTACAATTGCAAACAGAGTTTCTAAAAAAAATTCTTTTCTTTGCAGAGGACCCATGCCTTGAAGCAACAGATGTAACGGCCGCTTTCTGACCGTTCTTATTTTGCGCGTACTTTTCTCTTTTGTACGCGTATTTTTCTTTGTCCTTTCTTCTATCCATAATAAGCAATGTTATATATCGTTTTGATCGTATGGAAGAGTAGTTATTTGTGGGATTTTTAGTGAACGTCATTTCACGGGTCGTTCTCCCACAAATCAGCTTTGAATGAAGGGGTGTTTTAGCCTCTAGACTTCAACGCTTAGTTTTTATTTTTTTTATCATTCTCGGTAGGCTTAGCTCGTGACCGGACCCTGTATTCTTGATCCTCTCATCGTCACGGTCGTCCCGATATTTTTTTCATAATTTTCGGACACCGTTAGCCCAACCTATCACACTAATTACTTTCAAACCCCACTTAGCACTAATCTAATATGAAATTCAAACTTAACCTAAATCTAATAGGATTCATATGTATCATAAGATGATTCTTCTATATATTCTCACCCTAAATATACCCTCCCTCTCTCATACACCCTCTCTCCAATCAACCCAATCTATACCCCTTTTTCACCCCATTTAGCAAGAATCCAAGTTATAACACAACCCAACGCAAACCCTAGGCTTTCACGTAAGCAGCCGCCACACCCCCTTTCCAAACTCACAGACGGCCTTCTCCATCGCCGCACGGCCACCGTCGACCATCCGCCGGCCATCCGCCGGCCTTCTCCCTCCTCGACAACCTCCTCCCTCCTCTCTCCCTCCTTGAAACACCCAAGAAATCTGCCCTTTGCCGCAAGTTAGCAGCTGCCCATCCCCATATACCCACGCCGGGCCACCGGTAGTCGTCGCCAGTGACCCCCCTCCTGCTTCCGGTGACCCCCCACGGCCCCCTCTACCCACTACCTTTGCCCCTTGCTCTCCCCTTAGCCGCGTCGACCTTGCACGGCCCCAAAACTGCCGGCTACCCCTGAAACACTGCCATTGTCTGACCCTTGAGGCTGCCGACGGCCAGTTGAAATGACCACCCCTCAGGCGAGCATGACCCCTTCGACCTCCTCCAATCCCCGACAGCCCCCGTGTATCTAGGAGTCCACGCACGTCGTAGATCTCATGCGTTTCACCGACGTCGTAGCCGTCGCCGTGTCGTTTCGTTGTGCTACTCGCAACCGAAGCGATCCCAATGCTGTACCCGTTGCCGTGTCATCTCGATGTGCTACCCACAGCCGAGACGATCCCGAGACGATCCCAAGACGATCCTTACTGTGCTACCCACAGTCGAGGACACGAGCACCGCCACCGTTTCCAGACCCGACGTCAGACTCGTGCACGTTTGTCGCACCAGGTTAGCCCTCTCACTTGTAGCAACCCAAACATTAAGTCATCAAAACCTAACTAAAATCGACAAATAAAATAACTAAATTTACTTTCTGCTCCTTTAAAACGATGTGGAACCGTAGATCGACGATCGGACTGATTTGACTGTGCACATATGATAGAATCGTCGGATAGGCTGAACGGACAACTTGGCATGGAACTGTTACGATAGCCATGTTTAATCTAGAAATGAACCCAAATAGGATTACTGATAAACGTGACCTGACACCGTCACTTGACTCATTTCAGACGACCCCTTACCGATGCTCTGCCTCGACGAGACGCTCTCGACGGACGTACCACTCACCACCGCAGGTAAGTGTGTTCACTTGCGCAGTTTCAGCCACGTTTAGGCCATTGTCTCCTTTAAACTGTAAAAAGAATAAACAAGAGTACCAGACATGAAATGATAGTGTCTGGGACACCCCACGACAGCCTGGACTTGACGACGAAGTCTGGGCACAACAACAACAATAACTGACACCATAGGTTCTATCTGTGTGTGCGTGCGTGTAGACCCCTTAGAATGAACAACTTTTATCCACTTTCGTCTTGTCATGTCATGTGTTGCATAAGCCTACGGGTGAATAGGGCACTCTCCAAGTTAGAGTGAGTGATCCCTTGTAATGGATAAGCCTGAGGGCGAATATGACACTCTCCATGTTAGAGAGAGTGATCCCTTGTAATGGATAAGCCTGCGGCCGAATAGGGCACTATCCAAGTTAGAGAGAGTGATCCCTTGTAATGGATAAGCCTACGGGCGAATATGGCACTCTCCAAGTTAGAGAGAGTGAACCCGTGTCAAGATACACAAGCCTGCGGGTGAATAGGGCACTCACCTGGTGAGTGAGTGATCCCTTGTAATGATTGTCTTGTGCACATTGGGTGGGGTAGGGTTGAGCGTGCCCTCGGTTTAGTGGGGTTGATCCCCCTCTATCCGAAAGGCGTGAACCCTCTTGGTGTCACATGGTACTTCTTGTCTAGTCTAGTCTAGTCTAGTCTAGTCTAGTCTTGTAGCCAGTAGCACACGCTATGGCTATTGCCTGTCACGTTTACTTTTCTGCGTTGTCTTTACCTTCTTGCACACACACACACACACACACACACACACACACACACACACACACACATGTCATGATGTTGCATCATCATAGTGTAAACAACCTTTAAAATGTCATCCTTAAATTGGTATACACCTTGCAGTGGAGTCTTCTCAGGTTTACTTGCAGACTTCGCCTAACGTACAACCACTTTCTCTTAGTGTTTGTACGTCAGGTATCGAGACAGAGTTAGTAGACCAGGAGCCGGTACCAGAGGTGTAACGACTGGTTTTTCATGTATTTGGATTATCTATATTATATATGTTTTGGTGGATTTTCTCCTTCTGTGTGATTTTCCGTCTCCGTGGCTTTCGTTTTCGTTCGTTTCGTTGTGATTTTCTAGCTTCTTCCTTAGATCGTTGAGTTTGGAGTAAGTCATTCGTGACGAGCTTCATATCGCTTATATCTTAGAGTTGGGTTGATCTTAGAAGCCGTAGGAATCTTCCTGGAGCTACGCGCTTCGATTCGAGACTTTTCGTGCACTTTAGTTGGTTCAAGAAGGAGAACCAACCGACTAGATTCCAATCTATTCGGTCAGAAACTCTTCTGGAACCGACTAGTTCATTAAATCAATTATTCAGGAGTTACTGTTTACTCTTAGTCAGTCTAAGAACAACCACCGACCGACTAGATGTGAAACTAGTCGGTCAGAACTTGCTCTCAAACCGACTAGTTCCTTTGATTAATTTCACCTAAGTTACTGTTTATCGTTAGTCGGTCAATGAACACTCACCGATCGACTAGGTTGCAAACTAGTCGGTCGACAGGCCTTCACAGACCGACTAATTCATTTCCCAGATTTATTCTTTCTTTCGCTGCTTGATCTTAGTCGGTCATAGTTGGTCGACCGACCGACTAGTTCTCGAATTAGTCGATCAACAGCTCTTCTTTGACCGACTAACTGACCCCGAAACCCTAGGGTTCATTTCCGCCGTCAGGTTGTTTCTATTTAAACCCCCGACTCTTTTCATTCTTCTTTCATTTCTTCTGAGCCATTTTCTCCACTAAATCATCCTCCAACATTTCCCCAAGCCATTCCTTCTTCCTTTGGAGCTTCCCTCTCGCCATCAGCGCCGACCACCTTCCTTTAGGCCGTCGGCCAACCCCAAAACCCCACAAATCCCAATTTCTCCAGATTTTCTCGCCATTTCCAGATCTGAGCCATAGTTCTCCGGATCGTTCTTCCGTTGTCGTGCTTGCTCGGCATCGTTCTTCCGCTACGATACGGTTAGTAAATCGTTCCTTTAATATTCTCTTAACCCACATTATGATTTTTGTTAAACCCTAATAAAAATGGATATTAGACGTCGTCGATTCGATTATAATTCTGGATTGGTTATTGTTCTGATATTATTTTGCTATGGCAACGATCCCATCTCCGTAGTTTAACATTTTGTGACGTGCCTCGTTGATCGTCATCCTTGGTGCTACGCAAGTGAAACTTGCCATTTAGGGTTTTAGGCCTTGCCTTAGGCCATTTGCTTGTTGTAGGTGTAAAAGAGACTAGGCGACGAAATGATACTCGCCTAGGCGCAAATTTCAGGATCTAGCTTGACAACGAAACTAGATCCGACTACTTTTAATTATTTGCACTTGCTGTCATCCATGCATCGTATCTGCCATGTTTAAATTCAATTAACGGTATGAGAATTATCTGTACATACCATGCTATCCATGTTGAATGTTGCATTCGTAGCACACGCTACATTACTTGTACTACCTGATCCAGCTAGGCACCTGCTTTTAGCAGGCACAACCCTATGCCAAATACACTTCCTGGCTCGTGATCCAGAAGCGAGCATTAAGCGTTCGGGGGTAATGCCCTTGCTCGATACACGTGGAGGGATAGGGATAAGTGATCACCTGAGTGTACGAGTTGGCCCGATCCGCCACTCTAGCCAGAAGACGTAATCTCTGTGCACGACGTGTTTACTTGACGTGATTTACTTGACTTGTACTTGTCCGTGTTTATACTTGTAAAACTTGTCATCCATGCCATACTTGCTACTTGCTACTTGTTACTTGCACCTTACCTTGCTTGTTACTTCCCTCCTATACTTGCCATGCTATGCATCATACTATAACTGCTAGGTTGTTACTTTACCTTCCCTTCAGTTTCCTTGCCCAAGTCTTTTAGACTCGCTGATATGTGCCCTTTACTCTTTTGGGTGACACATGTTAGATCCTGAGCCTGAGGTTGCTGCTGAGGACGTGGTGTTCGCTGACGCTGAGTCAGAGCCCCGTTCACCGAGGAGTTTAAGGACACGGGCGATCAGTCGTAGAGACTGTTTGTGTTATTGTTTAGACTGCTTTAGTTGTCGGTGCGTAGCACCAATACTTTGTTTCGTGTTGACTTTTGTTGGCCATGTTTTGGGCCTAGACTCTTTCTTTTAGCCTCGTGGCGTTTCTGCGATGTTGAATATTATTGTGGACAAATTCTGAGATTGGTTAACTTGCATCAGTCTCCTTTACCATATTATTATTATTATTTTTGTTCCGTTTGCATTTACAGGGACCTGCATATATTCAGATTGACACTTATCAGGCATGTAGCTTCACAGCTCCACGTCTGAGCGGACCTTCTCACGTCTCGCCTCCATTTTAGGGAAGCGGGGCGTGACAGGTTTTGTTGGTGGCCCATGCAGGTCCATGTGTAACTGCAAACTAACGGAATGACGATAATAATATTTGATTGTCCACAAAAAAAATTCGACATCCGAGTCATAAGCTATAAGTCTAATTGTTTCGTTTTCTGTGTCATTAGATGGTAGGAAGGCGAAATACCCGAGCTGCTGGTGGTGCACCCCCTCATGACGAGGGGCCTGATCGGGAGCCCACCAATGGGGAGATGATGCGGATGATGCTTCAGATGATGCATGTGCAGCAGGGCGTGCTCCTGCAAGTCCAGAATGCTCCAGTTGTTCGAGCTGCTCGGGCAGTTCAGGAGGCCCCTCGTTCCGAGCCAGGAGTGAAGCAGTTTCGAGAGCTGGGTCCTGCATATTTTGATGGTACTGAAGGTCCTCTAGCTGCTGACGAGTGGGTCAGGAATATTGAGGACAATTTGAAGATGTCCAAGGTCAACGAGGTTGGCTGGGTTGACTTGGCGAAGAGGCAGCTGAGAGACAATGGCCAGAATTGGTGGGATGCTGAGGAGGAGCTGTTGGAGGAGCCGATATCTTGGGCTACCTTCAAGTCTAGATTCGATGAGGAATATTTTCCGAAGGCTGCACGGAGAGAGATGTTGCAGCGCTTCATTGATTTGAAGCAAGGGAGCTCGTCGGTGGATCAGTACCACCAGGAGTTCACCAGGCTGAGTCGGTTCGCACCGAAGATGGTGCAGGATGCTGATGAGAGGGCTCAGAGGTTCCTACAGGGACTTGCTTTGGAGCTTCAGAGTTTTGTGTCTTCCTCTGATCTGGAGTCTTATCAGAAGGTTCTGATAGCGGCACGGAGGCAGGAGCTGATTGTGAACCAGAGGAGAGGACATGTTGCTGGGGCTGGAAAGAGGCCTATGGAGCAGGCCAGAGCGGTGGTTAGGCCTGGTTTCAAGCCTAATTAGCCGGTGCAGTTCAAGAGGCCAGGAGGGCCTATTCAGAAGACTTGCCATTTCTGCGGCAAGACCGGGCATATCAGGGAGCAGAGTAGGAGATTCCTGGGCCAGTGTATTGTCTGTGGAGATCCTACCCATACTATGAAGGACTGCCCAAAGTCGAAGCAGCCATGGAGAGCACCTGTTGCAGCACAGCCGTTGCAGCAGAGAGCGCCTGTTCCTGCTGGACGTGGAGCAGCTCTTGTCCCACAGAGACAGGCCTTTCAGCAGGCTTTTCAGCCGAGGCGGCATGCTTTTCTGATGTCTGAGGTGGAGAGCATGGCTGTGGATGAGGTTATCGCAGGTAATCCTCAATCTAGCTGTTCCTTTCTTAGTTAGTTTTGTTTGTTAGATTATGTTGTTTGCTTGTACATGATTGTTTGCTAGAATAGGGCTTGATTGTTAGACTGTTTGTAGGTGTGATTCTGGTGTGCACATTTCCTGCACGAGTCCTCTTTGACTCAGGTGCGTCGATGTGCATTTTGGCGCGGTGCTTCGTGGAGAAGCATTCCTTGACGACGTCCCCACTTTCCAAGAGTTGGAATATCGTTACAGGGAATGGCGTGGTCTCGGTGCATCGTGGTTGCAATTCTTGCTCGTTGGTGGTCTGTGGACATGAGCTTTACGCTGATTTCATTGTCCACAACATCATCAACTATGATGCGGTCCTTGGGATGGATTGGCTTGCGAGCTTCTATGCTACGATTGACTGTCAGAGGAAGAAGGTGGTGTTCGAGATTCCCGGACATCCAGTATTTGAGTTCAGCCGGGGTAGCAGTTCGCTTGGCCCTGTCAGATTTCGGGCCAGACCGGTGGAGTTTGTGGCTATGCAGATGGAGCAGGAGAGGCCAGTGGTAGTGCAGGACTTCGATGACGTCTTCCCCGAGGAGATGTCTGGATTGCCACCCGATCGAGCTCTTGAATTCTCGATTGATCTTATTCCGGGGGCGCAGCCGATTTCGAAAGCGCCCTATCGTATGGCATCCGCTGAGTTGGAAGAATTGCGAAAGCAGCTGGATGAGCTTTTGCAAAAGTGTTATATCAATCCTAGTGTGTCTCTGTGGTGAAGAAGAAGGATGGTTCGCGTCGCATGTGCGTGTACTACAGGGAGCTGAATGCGGTGACCATCAAGAATAAATACCAGTTGCCTCGCATCGATGATATTTTTGATCAGCTTGGAGGATCGAGGGTGTTATCGAAATTGGATCTGAGGAGTGGTTATCATCAGCTGAATGTGAAGAAGGAAGATGTTCCGAAGACAGCATTCAGGACGAAGTATGGACACTACGAGTTTGTGGTTATGCCCTTCGGTGTAACCAACACTCCTGCAGTTTTCATGAATTTGATGAAGCTGATTTTCTACGACTTTTTAGACAAGTTTGTCGTTATCTTTATTGACGACATTCTGATCTATTCAAAGTCAGAGGAAGAGCATGCCTCGCACTTGAGGACAGTGTTGGAGTTTTTGAGGAAGCATCGTTTGTATGCTAAGTTTTCGAAGTGCGTGTTTTGGCTGGATAGAGTTGCTTTTCTCGGGCATGTGGTGTCTGGAGATGGTATTTCAGTGGATCCCGAGAAGATCAAGGCCATCAGAGAATGGCCTGTTCTGTAGTCTGCATCTGAGATCCGGAGTTTCCTTGGACTTGCAGGTTACTATCAGCGCTTCATTAAGGACTTTTCCCGTATGGCTGAGCCGATGACCAGATTGACGTGGAAGGATGTACCTTTTGTTTGGTCGGGTGTTTGTGAGAATGCCTTTGGTGTTCTGAGGGAGAGATTGATGACTGCCCCTGTTCTTGTTGTATCTGATCGCAGCGGAGGATTCGAGATTTTTTGCGATGCTTCTGGCAAGGATCTCGGTTGTGTGTTGCATCAGCACGGGCATGTTGTGGCGTACGCTTCGTGTCAGCTCAAGACTCATGAGAAGAATTACCCGACGCACGACTTGGAGTTGGCTGCTGTCGTGTTTACGCTCAAGATTTGAAGGCACTTCCTGCTGAGTGAGAAAGAGAAGATCTTCACCGATCACAAAAGCTTGAAGTATATTTTTACTCAGAAGGAGCTCAACATGCGACAACATCGATGGTTGGAGCTCATGGCGGATTATGAGATCGATTTGCAGTATCACCCTGGCAAGGTGAATGTGGTTCCGGATGCGCTGAGTAGGCTTCCAGCGGTGATGATGTTGACTTCGCAGTGGAGATTGCAGCAGGATTTTTGCGTGTCTGGAATTGAGATTGTTCTTCCTGGGGAGGCTTCTCCGTTGATGTGTATGCAGATACATTTGACGATCGTGGATCGGATCAAGGCTGGCCAGGCTGGAGATCCGAAGCTGGTGAAGATTCGGGAGCAGGTAGAAGCCGATCTGCGGACTGACTTTTTGATTCATGAGGATGGCTCGCTGAGGTATGGAGCTAGGTTGTGTGTGCCAGCTGGGGATATTAGAGAGGAGTTGCTGGTTGAGGCACACAGTTCGCCGTATTCTGTACATCCTGGTGGTACCAAGATGTACAAGGATCTTCGTCTGAATTTTTGGTGGCATGGGATGAAGAGGAGTGTGGCTCGGAGTGTAGCCAAGTGGCTGGTTTGCCAACAGGTGAAGGCGGAGCATCAGCGTACGGCATAGTTGTTACAACCGCTTCCAATTCTGGAGTGGAAGTGGCAACACATCACTATGGACTTTGGACTGGACTGCCTCGGAGTCCAAAGCTGAATGACGCGATTTGGGTGACCGTAGATCGATTGACCAAATCCGCGCACTTTATTCCATTCCGAGTAGGACAGTCCACTGAGGCGCTAGCGAGGAGATACATGGAGGTAAATTCTTTTACTCTCCATTTCTATTTCCTTTTCCTAGATAGATAGTGATGTAACATGAATCGTGCAGGAGATCGTACGACTTCATAGAGTCCCCGTGAGTATCGTGTCAGACAGAGACACGAGGTTCACATCTCAGTTCTGGTAGAGTTTGCAGAAGAGTTTGGGTACGAGTCTGAGTTTCAGCACGGCGTACCTTCCGCAGACAGATGGCCAGTCCGAGAGGACGATTCAGATCTTGGAGGACATGCTGAGGGCGTGCATGTTGGATTTCAAGGGTTCATGGGAGGACCATCTACATCTGCTGGAGTTCTCTTACAACAACGACTTCCAGATGAGTATTGGCATGGCGCCTTTTGCCTCGCTGTACAGGAGGAAATGTCGATCGCCTTTGAGTTGGGATGACATTGGTGACCGGGAACTGTTGGGACCTGAGATGATTGTGGAGGCTGTGGATGTTGTCAGGAACATACGGGAGAGGCTGAGGATTGCTCAGGACCATTTTAAGCATTGGGCGAATGCTAAACGCCGTCATTTGGAGTTTCAGCCAGGCGACCATGTGTTCCTGAAGATTTCCCCAAATCGTGGTGTGATTCGCTTTGGGAAACGGGGGAAGTTGAGCCCGCGATACATTAGACCGTTTGACATTCTGGAGAGGGTTGGCAAGGTAGCATACCTCTTAGCCTTGCCGCCATCCTTGGAAGGAGTTCACGATGTTTTCCATGTGTCGCAGCTTCATCGGTACATCAGCGATCCATCTCATGCTGTGGATTTCTCGGAGATCACCCGTTCGCCCAGATTTGACGTATGACCAGCAGCCAGTGCTGATTTTGGACAGGCGTCAGAAGTCACTCCGAAACAAGGTTGTCAATCTTGTGAGGGTGATGTGGCGACACGGCTCGCCAGGAGAAT
>JAULAV010002140.1:0-25000 GCA_030789695.1 Scilla litardierei | reverse complement strand
TGGGTGGCGTCAATCACGATTATACCCCTTGAGAAGGTTCGACCTACTCTCTGCGACTTAAAGACGTGAACCCTAGGAGTGATAGAAAACACTGACACTGAACTTGAACTCATTATTGTTATCTCAGTTGTACACTAGAAATACCATGTTAATAATGTTTATAGAAATGCCATGCTCTTTAATACTCGTTTTAAATTCCTTAGAACTGCCATGTTTAGAAGTACTTTACTTTGTTTTAAAATTGCCATGTTTATAAACATGCTGCTGACATATCATATTAACAGTTAATGCTTCATAATTTGTTACTATTTGTACAATCCATCTTGGTTCGTCTTACTTTTTCTTGCCAGACCCTTGCTGACATACATTCGTTTTTTAGAATGTATGTCAGATCACGATCCAGAGTACCAGGAGGACTTGTTTGAGACGCCTGACACAGAGAGCCAGGAGTTTGTTGTTGACTCTGAGTCGCTCCCTACGGAGGATTAGAGACCGGTGCTGTTACCGCTTTTCTTTAGATTTGCTTTAGTACTTTGTTTAGGGTTTGTTTTCCTTGTTGTAGTTACTTTGGCTATGATAAGGCCTTATCTTTAATTTCGTGTATGAACATTTCTGGATGTGGCTTTTAATTATATGAATGTTCTTATTGTTCTGAATGCATGCAAGAATTCTGTGCAGTTGTTATCACAGACGCTTAATGAACTCGGGCTTCATCACCCTAGTTCATGCAGACCTTAGTAACGTTCTCGCTTCCGTTGCCTTTGGGAAGCATGGCGTTACACATATCTCTCCAAATTGGAATAGGATTAGAATGGCAATGGGGATATGAATCAATCTTAAATTGATTTGAATAAGATCCTCTCCAATTTGACTTGGTCCAATATTTGTAGCTATAGTCACCATCTCTTTGACCAAGTCCAAGTTGCTATATGAATAGAAATTTCTCCATCTTTCAATTTGCTATATGAATAGCAATTCCACCATCAATTGACTTAATCATCACTTTGAAGATTTACAAGCATGCTACTCCTGAAAACACTTAGCACACACATTAGTGATGGGAAATTGAATCCCACTCCTAAGTGGTTTTGATGATGAGCACACCAAATGATGTTAGTGTACTAATTACACTACCACTCAAGTGTGCAGGTTATGCAAACATTAAGCTTTGTACGCATACTCCAAAGAAGCTCAACTATGCTCAATAGACGAAGACGATGTTGGTAGCTCCACGTCAAGCAAGCATAGCTCAATGATGAAGCTCAAGATTAAATGAAGAAGAAGCTCAAACTCAAGAGAAGCTCGCCTTCACTTCAATCATCTGATCGGCTTCTTGAGGACTCGTCTTAGTTTAAGTGTGTGAGTTTTGTTTCTTAGGATTATGTCAAAGCCAAAGTAAATATCGCACACACACACACAAATGATTTCGAAAGCAAAATGTTTTTAAATATTTTAAAATCATTCTTAAAATCTTGAGAGCATTTGCTAGCTATTTTATATCTTAGTACTCCAATCACCCAGGAGTTGATTACATCTTTGCTAGCTGAGTTTTAGTGAAAACTGCTCTGGGAGTCGACTACCAGAGTAGGGAGTCGACTACCAGCAAGAAGAAGAATTTCTACTGAAATTATATGGGAGTCAACTACCACCCTGAGGGAGTCAACTACCAACTGTCGCTTTCCAAAGACTCTCCTTCCTGATTTCACTCCATTTCTATATCTGTTTGGACTGAAAGTCAAACTCGTTTGAAATTCAAATTCATTTCTAAAACTCTATAAATAGACACCTTCATTGAGATCATTGATACAACTACACAACAATTCTAATCTCTATTTTTTGTGCTACATTCTGATCTCGTCGTTCTTATTTGCTCTCAAGCTAATAGCCAATTTCTGCTCGTATATTTTTTGATCTCAGCTCTTACATTTCTGAAAATTTTTTTGAGATCTACAATTTTATTTTGGCAATTTTTCAAAAGTTTTTTAAAATCCTTGCTCTTTAATCTTTATTATTTAAAGGATTTTTTAAAACCCAAGATCTAAGATCACAACGAATAAACTTATATTCTTTGTGTGATCTGAAGATCGATCTAAATTCTTTAGCCATGTAATACACATTTGTTATATTTACTTTGGCTATAGAATTGTTGGGTGTAATCCAAACTCCACTATTTTTTGGTGAGTAATGCTAGACAAGTCTAGGTGGTTGGAAATCCTGGTCAAGGCTAGGTGCTTGGAAAATCCTAACGAGTGGAGTTAGGTAATTGTATTGCTAAGGCAATAGTGGAAAAATCTCCTATCGGATTGGTCGGGGACTGGACTTACCCAAGTTGTGGGGAACCAGGATAAAAATTCCTTGTACTTGCGTTTGCATTTTTCTGTGATTGTTTATCTTTGCTCTAGCATTTTATTTTATCTGCTAACTATTGTATCTCTGTAATTTATTGTTCATATTATTGCAAAGATAATTTATTTATTTCCGCTGTGTAAAAAGATCTATTCTTGTGTAAAAGATTTATTGCTTGTAATCTTATATTGCTTGTAACTCATACTTATATTCATTGTAAGATTACCTTGTTGATTAGGAACCAAGCGTAGATCACTCTACTTTGTTTCTTAGGTAACATTAGAAGGTTTTTAAATTGTGCTAATCAACAAACGAAAAAGTTCACTATTTGGATAACACTATTCAATCCCCACCCTTCTAGTGTTGTTTGCCATCCACAGGATCCAACAATTAGAACGTTCACACATGTTTGTTATCATCAAACACGAAGTCATCGATCGTTGAATCCAACCCACGTAGTATCCAACAGATGTCACCGGTGTGAGGTATGTCAATGGTGTCACCTGAAGGAGAGGAGGCAGCTACATCAGAAAATATCAAATTTTGCTTAATTAGATTACCTCCGTAGTGCAGGCGGCCGGCGACGCGTCAGGCCAATGAACATCCTCCGTTGCAGATGAAGATTCTCCTCTGCCATAATGGTAGGAGCTCATAGCTGGCTTCTTAGGTTGACTCTGAACCTGTCAAGATCTCTCGAGCTGCTGGAGCTAACTCAGGAAGAGATGAGCTATGTTCTATAATTGAATCATTTTGTCTTGCTCCTTCTGAATTCGTTCCTCTAATTTCAGCAAATGGTCGGTAAGCATTAGGTCCTCCACCATGGGTTCAAAGTATGATCTTTCTGGTAAATGTGGAGGCATATTTTGGTAGAGGATAATGAAGGGAGTGGTCTAGGTGATGGTCGTAGGTGTGTGGGTTTGGGCCGTCGGGGTAGGTAAGAAATGTGCAAATATCTGTGGCGTGTCCCTGAAGAATGCAAACCCTACAACTCTTTACAACCTGTGAAAAATAGTCACACACTCCCATCTGAGCATCATAGTATGCCGACGCATCAAGATTGTCGGAATATATCCCATTTGGCATCCACATCGCAGCTCTTGGTACGCCTGGCTAAATGAAAATAAAAGAACTAAAAGGAAATCATCAATAAGATAACAAAGAATAGCAGAAAGTGGGGTGGTGGGGATATTTTATTAATTTATTCGTTTACGTTTTTATATGTTTACAGTCTAACAAATACACATTCAATTCAATATCAAGCCGATCGCCTCCCCAACAACGGAGCCAAAAAGCTTGTTATGGATTTATATTAACCACAAGCGCACGATGTCGTGTAGCCTAGGGTCAAACACAGAGATGCAATGGTATGAGTATTGATTAATTATGTATCTAATTAGCTACGCAAATAATTAGAAGGATGGGCTAATTACACTGAAAATAACAAAAGAAAGAAAATGTGCTAGGGCTAAAGCATCACCACTAGTGCAAATTAAGCATGCGAGTTGATCTAACTTCTCGAGCCAACAGGTTATAGCTATAGGTGATGGTCAAATCTCAACCTGCGTCCCCTCGATGGCTAACTGTGAGAGAGTGGACTCGGAGAATAGCTTGGATCCCTATCGTAGCCCCGATGGTTAGTCGGTTGCTACGATATATGTGGTTCTAGTGAGTGTCCTCGATTGGTCGTCGGCGCCGGGCAGTACATAGTCAACCCTCCATTAGGGGCGTCAAATCAAAACCCTAATGGTTAGTTGTCGGTTAAGATTGTGTAGCCCGTAACAGTATGAGTTGAATTCGGTTCATCCAAACCCATTCCTAAACTACAATACAATTGAATCGATATTTGGGACGATCAACCCTCATGAATAATCCACACTAGGGCTTAGCTTCACCCTAGTCACTAAAATCTACTCTATAAACATCATAACACATAACAAATAGGGCAAGGGAAATAAAGATCACAAATGGCAAAAAAAGGGGAAATTAAGAGCAATACAACGGAAGGAAACAAAGATTCATTACAAATAAAAGGGGATTAAAGTCTTACAACACCTTCAAGAAGTAACCCCCAAGGGGGGAAGAAAACCTACAAAGAACCCCCTCAAATCGCCCCACAAAAGCCCTCATATAATCCTGCAAACCCTTCAGCGAAACAGGTCTGGAAAACTGGAATTCGAAGTGGCACGTGCGTGCATGAAAGTGGCATGGCCATGCAACAAATTCAGCTTCTGAAAACTGGAATCTGCAGTGCTACACTGCCGTGCAAAATTCTAGCTTTATAGCCCCAACTTAGAGAAATTACAATAAATCACCCCGAAATCAGAAAATTACAAATAAATATATGTTGGAATCGTCACAACGCGCTCTACAAATTAAAAATAGTTTAGGAAAGAAATACATATGGGGTTAAGAGCAGAAATCTATTCTTTGCCCGCCTATGGCCCTTTTGCTCCTTAGGTTGACACGGCCGTGCACGAAAGCGACACGGTCGTGCTACCTTTAGCTCCAAGCACGTCCAGCGGCTCCAATGACACTATCGTGTTGCACGACCGTGTATGCAGTCTTTGCTCTATTTTATTCCAGTACGGCCATGTAGCACAGCCGTGCCGCTAAATTGCTCCATGTTTCTCTGGCCGGCATCATGAAACGACCGTGCATATGCATGCACGGCCGTGTTACCTGCACTTTGGCCAACTTTCTACTTCCCTTGGTCTTCAATCTTCGTAATTCCTTTCTGCCTTCGCTCCCACACTTCTCTTGTCACCAAATTTTGTCATTTTGCACCAAATTCCCTGAAATTACACAACACGTCCTCAAAGCATCAAAAGTATAAAAACGAGTAGAAACAGGTAATAAGGCGAGAATGATATAGAATAGACATGGAAAATGAAGGGTGAAAGTGGCGAAAAGAGGTGTATAAAATGTGCTTAACACATTCCTCTGCTTCTCAATAAATGATTTGAGGGGAGCGCCATCAGCCTTCTTTCGTCCTATGAGAAGATGAGTCGGCCTTCTTGGATTATGGGACGACCGCTCGTCTTGTGGAGAACTCCATCCTCCCTCGTGATCGTGACGTCCTTTGATGGATGGATTGTAAGAGGCTAGCCAATTTTATGGTGGGCTACGGCTATCAGGTTGGTCATTTATCCCTTCATATTTGCTTGATGTCATTTATATATCTGATCCATGTTTTACTCAGATGTCTACATTTGGTGCAGAACTTCGTCGTCGGGTCGTGGAGATGACAAGTGTTGAGGCCCGACTCTATTTTGAGCGTCAAAGAGTAGATGATGCTGGAAAAAAAGCATCTGAACTTGAAGCTTGAATAAAGAATCTGGAAGAGGACTTGGATAAAGCAATAGATGCCAAGTCAAAAGTTGAATGGGAAATGTCGAAGGTCAAGGGAAATGTAGCCTCCTTATTTGGTGCGAAGAAAGACGCTGAGGCTCGATGGGAGAAAGAAAAATCTGAACTACAAACTCTCTTTGCGGATTTGGAACGCTCGGTGGTTTTAGCTGAGGCCCTAAGGACTGAGCTCATTGCTACGTTTTCCCATGCGCTGAAGGATTTCCTTACGCCAGGGGTGGTTCTTCGTAATCGAGTTGTCGAACTTTTAATCTCTTGTATAAATTCAACACGATATTTTGTATTAGTCGGCCATATTTAAGATAATTTCTTTTTACCAAAATGTATTGAAAAATTATGTTTTTGAGACTAGAAAACTGAGCTCATTTCACACACACACACACACACACACACACACACACACACACACACACACACACACACACACACACACACACATACATGCCCCCTCAACGATTCAAGTCTTGGCATGGAGAAATGACTGAGCTTGGCACGTTGAATAACAGGTAGAACATGCATTACTCGATCTTGTTATCATAATAATCCACAATCACGTAGCCTAGTAAGCATGCTTAGAATCGGCTCGTAAGGGTAAGAGGTTTGGTGGTGAGGGTCATGCCCCTCGACTATCATCCGACGACGAGGATCGTTCGGTGGCGAGGGGCATGGCCCCTCGACTTACGTCCGACGACAGGGGTCGTTTGATGGTGAGGGGCATGGACCCTCGACTTACGTCTGACAACGGGGGTCATTCAGTGGTGAGGGGCATGGCCCCTTGACTTACGTTTGATGACGGGGGTCATTCGATGGCGAGGGGCATGGCCCCTCAACTTACGTCCGATGAGGGTGGTCATTCGGTGGCAAGGGGCATGGCCCCCTCGACTTACGTCCAATGACATAGGTCGTTCGATGGCAAGGGGCGTGGACCATCGACTTACATCTGAAGACGTGGGTCGTTCTGTGGCGAGGGGCGTGGCCCCTCGACTTACATTCAACAACGGGGGTCGTTCAGTGACGAGGGGTGTGGCCCATCGACTTACGTCTGACGACGAGGGTCGTTCGATGGCCAAGGGCATGGCCCCTCGACTTAGGTCCGATGATGAGGGTCATTCCGTGACGAGGTGTGTGGCTCCTCGACTTATGTCCGATGACGAGGGACGTGGCCCCTAGACTTACGTCCGACGATGAGGGTCATTTGGTGACGAGAGGCGTGTCCCCTCAACTTATGTCCGACAACAAAGATAAGGAGTTCTTCAATAATCATGTGCTCAGTTGACCCATGATGGGTTGGTTCATCGATAGTATCGCTGAGCAGCCATGGAAATACAATGCTCAAGGTAAATTTAGCTAACTGATGCATTTTGGATATTGTGTAAAGCAAGACATAACTGGCCTTGCACTTGAAATGTGTTTATTAAATCAAAAAAATACAAATGACAGAAAGTAACAATTGGTATGACTCACGCTGTTCACCTGCATACTTATCGGTAGTACTTTTGCAAATGCTCTCCATTCCAGGGGTGACTGAGTTCCTTATCCTCCATGGTTGAGAGCCGATAGGTGGCTGGGCCAAGGGCATCGGTCACCTTGTAGGGGCATTCCCATTTTACGGTGAGCTTTCCTTACCGAGTTATTTCCAGAGAAAAAGCAGCCTTTCGTAACACCAGATCACCTATACGGAAGCTTTGCCCTCGAACTTTGGAGTTGTAGTAGCAAGAGAGATGACCCTTCTATCCGATAAGGGTGATAAGGGCTCAATCTCTGACCTCGTCGATCAATTGCAAGTTAAGTCAAGTCCTTCTGAGTTTCTTTCCCCATCGAAGTGTTTGAGATGAAGAGGTTCCTCCCCTACTTCAACAAGTACGACTCCCTCACATTCATAAGCAAGCATGAAAGGGGTCTCCCCTGTCGACTCTTTGTAGGTCATCATGTACGACCATATTATGTCGGGGAGATCCTCTAGCCATGCACCTTTAGCTTCTCTGACCTTCTTTCGTAGCAGATCTAGGATACACTTATTAGCTGCATGTGCCAACCCGTTGGATTAAGGATGGGCCACAGAAGCAAAGTGTAGCTTGATCTTCCATTCGAAACAAAATTCTTAGAACCTGGTACAGTCGAATTGTGTTCCATTGTCTGTGAAGATGGAGCGGGGGATGCCGAATCGACAAATGATCAGCTTCCATACAAAGCTTTTGACCTCTTTCCAGGTGATGTGAGCCAGAGGTTCCACCTCGATCCACTTGGTGAAGTAATCTATCACCACGATTAGAAACTTTCGTTGTCTAATCGCTGGGGTGAATGTCCCAAGGATATCCAATCCCCACTTAGCAAATGGAATAGGACTACTGATGGGGATCAGATCTGTCGAAGGGGCCGAGTCATGCCTCGCGAACTTTTGGTAGACAAGGCACTTTTGCATGTACTCGGTTGCTTCCTCAAACATGGTCGGCCAATAATAACCCTGCTTCAAAGCTTTCAGGGCCAGTGCCTTCCCTCCACAATGGTTCCTACAATTGCATTCATGGATATTTTGGATCAAGTAATCAGCCTCCTACGGATTCAAGCAATTGAGGTAGGGCAGTGTGTCATACCTGGTCCATCGTCTCTTGTACAACGAGACCTCGTGCAAGACAAACAGAAAGGCTCTCCTTTCCCGCTTTCATGCCTCAATTAGGTCATCTGGCTTCTCTGTGATATTGAGATACTTGATTATAGGATCAATCCAAGTAGGCTCATGGTCGACACACAAAAATTCCTCTTCAGGCACGCTCGGGTGTTGAATATGTTCTACGTACACGGCTCGTCCCAGATCCGCTAGTGAAGATGAGGCGAGCTTAGATATGGCATCAGCCCGAAGATTCTTCGATCTCAGAACATGGTGGACCTCCACTTGCTCAAACTTGGATAACTCAGCTTTTGTGATCTGTAAGTAGTTTTGCATCGTCTCTTCTCAAGCCTCATAATTTTCGGTCAGCTGGTGGACGACCAAGTTGGAGTCACTATGGAGGTGAACTACACGTGCCCCCCAACATTCAAGCCAGCTTGAGACCGTTGATGGTAGCTTCATATTCTGCCCCATTGTTCGTGGTTTGGAAGTTGAACCGAAGGCCGTATTCGAGTATATTGCCCTCTGGGATTTGGACAAATATACCCGCTCCGCTCCCGGTCTTGGTAGATGATCCATCCACTTGCACGATCCATGTTTCTCCTTCTCCCAAAGGGGCTGCTGACAATCTACTACCTATCACTGAAGTAGAAGGAGGGTTGATAATCAAGTTAATAGCTTGTACCGCTGCCAGAGGGTTGTTGTTACAGGTGGGTTCGATGATGAAGTTTGCTAGGGCTTGCCCTTTGATTGTCATCCTTGGTTTATAGAGAATGTCGAATTTGCTCAATTCGACTCCCCACTTTGTCATCATGCCCAATTGATCCAGCCTCTTCAGGGTTTGCTCCAAAGGTGTGTCAGTGAGTACCAAGATGGTATGAGCTTAAAAGTAAGGTCGTAGTCTCCTTGTCGACTAAATTAGAGCAAACACCAGCTTCTTTATTCTGATGTAGTTGACTTAAACAGAGGACTTGACTTACATAGTAGATTAGTCGTTGAACTCCTAAGTCTTTCTTGACTAGGACCGAGTTTACAGCTTCCATGGTGGCTGCTAAATAGATGATCAGCTGGTCCCCTTCATTGGGCTTCATCAGGAGTGGTGGATTGGAAGACACTCCTTCAGCTTAGAGAAATCCCTCTTGCAGTCTGCATCTTACTTGATGGCCTTTTTTCACCTTTGGGGAGAGCTATCACCTTCCTCAAGACCTTGAAGAAAGGAAGCGATCGCTCTACTGACTTTGATAAGAAACGACCGAGAGCAGCAATCCTGCCATTTAGCCTCTGGAGCTCCCTGATTATGGTGGGCTCCTTCATGCCTACGATCGCCATGACCTTGTCAGGGTTGGCCTCAATTCCTCGGTTCATGAGCATGAAGCCAAGGAATTTTCCAGATTGAACCCCGAACGTACGTTTGGCGGGGTTTAGCTGGAGTTTATATCAACGAATCTCTGCAAAAGTCTCCTGAAGTCTGTGATATGGTCGATCGAGCTCTTCTATTTGACCAACATATCATCGATATAGACTTCTAAGTTTATCCCAATCTGAGCCTTAAAACCGTGTTCATCATTCGTTGATAAGTCGCCTCGGCATTCTTCAGACCAAATGGTATCTTTCTATAGCAGAAATTCCTCGGTATTTTATAAGAGGTCTTTTCTTCATCTTCAGGTGCTATTTGGATTTGATTATAGCCAGAAAAGGCATCCATGAAACTCAAAAGCTCACATCCATAGGCGTTATCAACTAGATGATCAATCTAAGGGAGGGGATAGCTATCCTTCGGACACACCTTATTGAGGTTGGTGAAGTCGACTGTTAGAGCTTTAAATATTTATAGACCGCAAGCGCACGACATCGTCATAGTGCTATACGGGTCGTTCGCAGGGAGGCAGACGCTGAGTACTGATTTCTCTCTAAGTTAGAAAGCTACGCGATCAATAGGTGGTTGAGATTAAAATAAGGGGAAAATATCAAGGATAAATTCTCTAGGGCTTAGGGTATCCCCGCCATCAAATTACGATTAAGATTGAATTAGAGATTAGCCAATTGTTGGATTCATTGGGATTCGGGAGAGGTCGTCTAACCTAAGGGCGTTCTCCTATCCCCCACTCTCGTGATGCTATGATAGGATAGTCCCTTATGTCATCCCTACCCCCACTTTTGTGATGCTTTAATAGGACTACCCTAACCTATATCGAGGTCGACTCTCACCGATGCATTGATATATGTTAGGTGCATTCCGTCCGATGAATATCCCTGATCTTCCTCCATGCCACTCTCATGGATTAGGATTAGGATCTATGTTAGGTGGGCTTTAATAGCCACCCGACTCTCGTCGGCCATACCGATAGTATGGGTCAATGTAGGGATTGAAACCCCTAGATTGGTCCCGACTCTCGACGGCTGCCAATCCGATTAACCTCAAAAGAGGAGCCTAATTTACATTGACAATTAACGTCCTAACGTATCCCAAATCGTTAATTAACCAACATTAACCAATCAATTCGTCCACTCCATTGCTCAAATTCAATGGGGTTCAACCCATTGCCCTAGATGAAAAACTACTCACTACCCATTATTAAGAACTCAATCACAAGCATAGACTCATCAACCATTGTAGTAGATTCAATATAGAAATTCAGAATTAAACAATCCATAATAGTTATGAGCAAAGGAGTCTATTTCTATTATCAAATTAACAATCCAAAACAAGAACTACAAAAGGAATAAACTAAAAGCTACAGAATAAAGGGAGAATAACACCTGAAAATCCTCTGAAAAAGACTGAAAAAAGGGCAGAATAAATTCTGGGTTTAGCAGAGGAAGAAGAAATGTTTATATACATTGCCCAAAAAGACCCAAAAACCCTATAACTAACTCTGACGGTGCCCACATTTTGCCCTAGAGTCCAATTCAACGCGACCGTGTCGAAAACAAAGCGGACGCATCGTTTGGATGCATAAAAGTGGATCTTGATAGTAGCAATGACGTGGACGTGTGGTTGAAGCACGCGAACGCATCGTTGGCAGCTTCAGATCTTCAAACGGTCTTCAAAACGGTCACATAAAGCGACCGTTTGGCTTCAATGCTCCTGGGATTACATGGCCGCATCGTTTTTGTCACACGACCATGTCAAATGAGAATTCTTCATCTTCTTCCTTCAGCAACGCGACCGTTTGGGGTGTCATCAAGCGGCTGCGTGGAATTAAGGACTTGAGCTTGATGGGTGTCTTGTTCACGCGACCGCGTCAAATTGACGCGGTCGTTTGTGTCAGTTTGTCTCCATCTTCCCCGTGTTGCACAATTTGAGCTCATGCATTCACTCCTAGTGTTCTTTTGGGCCTTTTCATGCTCTATGGTCTAGATTTGATACGTATTTCCTGAAAAGCACAAAATGTACCATAAATGTAAAAAATGAAACAAAAATGGGGGAAACGGGATGAAATGATGAATGAAATAGCGTAAAACTTGCATGAAAATGGGGTAAAAACTATATACAAAAACTACTTATCAAAATCCCCCAAGCTAAACTCTTCTTTGTCCTTAAAGAAGACAATAGAGAGCGTAGATTGGAGGCATGCAATCAAGCACACAAATGATGACATGAAACTTCGAGAATTTCTTAAATTCGAAATCATATACATGGGCGAGTTGAAATCTCAAAATCATGGAACTTAAACATGTTGATTTCTTTCCATCGATAAGAATATAATTCTTGGACATCATCTCTAACCTAAATCGTCAAGTAATATACTAAACTATGGTCACACCTAAGTTCTAAGATATTTCCTCTAACACATCCTTAGATCGAAGAGATAGTGTAACAACCGGTTTTCATCGTTATGTTATCTGTTTTCTCTCGTGTATTATATTTTTATCCGTATACGTAGTTAGACGTTTTGTCCCCCCGTACCCGTATCCACTTCTACTTTTTACATACTTATTATTATCGTTGTTATTTTAAACTACTATCCTTCATATAATTATTTTGAAAATATCTTTTTATAATTAGTTTAAATTTTCAAATTCGAATTTCGAATTTCAAAACTTTGTTTTTAAAAATTTAAAATTCAGATGAAGCTTTCCTTATTAGACCCATTTAAACCTAATTGAATAGCCCTAATTCCCCGAATTAAACCTATTGATTACTGATCCCATTATTAGAATTTCAAAACTTTTCCTAATATAAACCCTCCCTATTATATCACTAGCCTCATTTTCCTACCACCTAGGCCGCACCCAGCTACACTATACTCACGCACACTACCATTAAACAAAAAAAAGGAAATAGAAAAACTAAACTTTAAAACCTAAAGCTATCACCATACTCACGTGCTGACATTTAAAAACTCCCACACAACTTATATTATATGAACCTAGGCTATTATAAGTAACCCTAGGTCCCTTCACTTTCTCCATACCCTCAAAGAACACAGCCGCCCCCTGTTATCTTCTTCACGCACGCGAGCTCCCCTCCCTTGCGCGTTCATCACCCCCTCGCCCAGAGACACCGCACAATGCCGGCCACATCTCATCCCACTGCCTGCCGCGTCGAATAGCCCCAAGTCTTCAACCTGCCCTCCGGTGCCTCAAGGCTTCGACTTCGCCATCCCAAAGTCCGACATCCCGTGTCTCCCCATCGTTCGCCTCCGGCCCTCCTTCCTCCTCCCCCTCACCTGAGCTTCGACGCCCAACGACCTCGTCGAGCCCTCCCATGTTTCATTCAACCTTGCCCGCGTCCTCATCACTCACCGCACCTCATTTCCGTCGCCAGCAAACCAGCTCGCCGCCCCCTCGAGCTTCCGTCACCTACGACCCTCAACCCCAAGGCCAACGAACTGCCGCCCACTCCCCTCCGCATGTTCAGCATCTGCAACGCCGCATCGGCATCGCCATCTCGCCCAGCACACTGTCGCATCCGGTCCCCTGTCGCCCGAGGAACCCTCGCCACTGTAACTTCGCCGCACCACCTTACGCCGCCCTGCGCAACCGATCGCTCCGGCCACAACTTCTGATGACCTCACCGCCAGCGCCCCTCCGACGATCTTCGAAGCTGCTGTCCACGCCGCCGTCTCCAACCTGAAAGTCACGCAAGGGGAATTCTCAAAAAACATAAATTCACCCTCCGTACGATCAAATGGATACCCAAACCGCATTGTTTCAGGCAAGTATTTAACACCCACAAGTTTTAAACTATACTGCTCAGATTTTGCGACTGAATGACTAAACATTGCTAACAACAACTTTTCAGTATGTCGTTTAAGCTTAATGAACTTAGTGACATGGTTGGTTGTCTTACTAAACATTGATATTGAAATGCTCTCATTGCTTGTTTACCTTTAATTGTGAAATGTATACTATCGATGTAATGTGATACTGGGCCCTTGGGGCAAACTTACGGACTATTGTGCCTTTGGGCAACTACGGACTATTGGGCCTTCGGGCATTACAGATATTGGGCACGCGGGGCATTTACGGAATTTTTTCCATACGGTAAACATTGAACTACGGATGCACTTATGAACACTTTGGGTAGGGTAGTCCAATGTAGTAGAGGTCGAATGCTGGGTTACACTCTTTTGGTAAACTTGACCGACACCTGGCTGGGTCGGTGAGTAGAGAGTCATGGGTAGCTCCCGTTGGCTTGGGTGTAACGCTAGACACTCCCCCCTCAGACACAGGGCTTGTCACTAGAATAAGTACAGATTGGAACTCTTATTTACTTCTGCTGCCGCTATCATATATGTATAGACTGCTAACTAAGTTCATATCATGTTTTACCTTGTACATTGCAAATGCCTTGCTCTTTACTTTGTGCATTACAAAAGCCATGTATGTCACTTGTTACTCTATACACTACACTTGCCATATCGATTGTTGTATACATTACGCTTGCCATATTTTTACTGTAGACGCTACACTTACCATACTTATTACCGTACACACTTGCCATACTCATTGTTGTACACACTACACATGCCATGCTTGTTACTTTACACACTACACCTTGCCATGTTCGCTACTTTGCACACTACTCTTCACATGTTCACTACTTTGCACACTACACGTTGTTATGCTCACATGTTTCCTTATGCTGATATGTTTCATCTTATTGGAATCATATTGTGTCCTTTCTCCCCTAATTCTTTATGTACTATATTATTATCATGCCGAGTGTCCTTTTTTGTTACTAACGTTTTAAATCTTGCCGAGCGACCCTCGCTGACGTATATTTCCTTATCTATCTTGTGAAATAAACGTTAGGTTTTGAGCAGAGTTTACTGAAGAGTTACTTGGAGGCTGAGCAGAAAGACTAGGAGAACCAGGACGCTGAAGCCCACTGCTGAGGAACGACGTTCTTTCGCAGCGCTGCATTAAACCAATAATTGTTGTTGTATTCCTTCAGGTGTAATTTTATTTTGTGTGACTGTTTGTAACGGCCGTGCTAGGCCTTAATTTATTTGTATACATATGATCTGGACAAAGATGTTGTAATAATGAAAGTTCATATTGTTCTGAGTTTGCAAGCAAGTACCTGCATATGGTTTACTCACAGATGCTTATTAGGTTGGAGCTTCACCGCTCCAGCCTATGCCAACCTGTTCGCATCCTCGCTCCCAAGTATAATGGGAAGCGGGGCATGACAGGTTTTATTGGTGGCCCATGCAGGTCCTGCTTTCTGCGAAATACTCGAAACAATATGGATGTCATTATTAACTAGCCTGTCTAGATAAATCTTGTACAAAAATGTTTACCTTGTTTGTTTGCAGCATGGCAGGAAGACACAACACCTGACAGGGATCCGGAGCTGCTGGAGGTAGAGAGGACGACATCCGCCAGATGCTTGGTGTTATGAGAGAGATGCTGGAGGTTCAGCACTATCTGGTCCAGCAGGGATGTCAGGCTACACCAGCTGCAACACAACCTCGCTATGAGCCTGGAGCTAAGCAGTTTCGAGAGATGCACCCAAAGAGCTTCTTCGGACGAGAGGGCCTACTAGCAGCCGAGGAATGGGTTCGCAGCATCGCGGATAACTTGGGTCTTGTCCGAGTCAATCTGAACGATTGGGTGGAGCTCGCCAAGAAACAGCTGATAGACAATGCTCGTTACTGGTGGGATGCTGATGAAACTAGGCTGACCAAGCCGGTACCATGGGCGACTTTCCGTCAGAAGTTTGATGCCCAGTACTTCCTGAAGGCTGCGAAGAGGGAGATGCAGCAGCACTTCATCAACCTGGAGCAGGGCACCATGACAGTCGACGAGTATGAGGCCGAGTTTACCATGCTGAGTCGATTCGCCCCTACTCTGGTAGCAGACACGGAGGACTGTGCTCACCGCTTTCTACAGGGCTTAGACCTAGACATACAGAGTGTATTGTCTGGGAGCACCTTTACCACTCATGAGCAAGTCCTGGTAGCTGCGAAGAGGCATGAGCAGATCGCTAATCAGAAGAAGACGCGTCAGGCAGGCAAGCGTCCTCAGGAGATACCAAGGAATGATCTCCGACCGACTCAGACTACCAATTTCAAGAAGCCTGCAACTCCAGTCGACCCCAGATTTACAGTGGTATGCCATCATTGTAACCGGGTTGGGCACGTCAAGAAGGATTGTCGCGTACTGTTGAACCAGTGTTTGGCGTGCGGGGGCACCTGATCATATTGCAAGGAACTACCCTCGTCGCACTAGAAATTCTACGAACCAACCTATGGTAGCATCAGGATCGACCCAACAGGGACCACCTCTAGCCCCTCAGCATCAAGTTCCTCAACAGGCCAATCCTGAACATAGTCGGCGCCAAAATTACTCTATGGTCGATGAGGAAGTTAGGGACGACATGCCAGTGGTGAACGATGACGTTGAACCCTGACCTATCATCGCAATTAGTGATTCATATCATGTGCTTACCCATACTTGTCGCTCCTTAAATGTATCTTTCTCTTCTACTATTACCATTTCGTCTATCTTGCTTTGTTATATTCTACGTGTTGTTTTGATTGTAATTGTTTCAATCTTAGACACTTTTCAATGCAGAATTTTCCTTTCCTCTATATGTCTCTTGCTTCCTTGATACTCTGACCCTTCGTCTATCAGACCTTTCCTCGAATCAATATCTAACTTAGGAAATTCCGAGGACGGAATTTTTATAAGGTGGGTAGGATGTAACGACCGGTTTTCATCGTTACGTTATCCATTTTCTCTCGTGTATTATATTTTTATATGTATCTGTAGTTAGACGTTTTGTCCCCCTGTACCCATATCCACTTCTACTTTTTACCTACTTATTATTATCGTTGTTATTTTAAACTACTATCCTTCATATAATTATTTTGAAAATATCTTTTTATAATTAGTTTAAATTTTCAAATTTGAAATTCGAATTTCAAAACTTTGTTTTTAAAACTTTAAAATTCAAATGAAGCTTTCCTTATAGACCCATTTAAACCTAATTGAATAGCCCTAATTTCCCTAATTAAACCTATTGATTACTAATCCCATTATTAGAATTTCAAAACTTTTCCTAATATAAACCCTCCATATTATATCACTAGCCTCATTTTCCTACCACCTAGGCCGCACCCAGCTACACTATACTCACGCACACTACCATTAAACAAAAAAAGGAAATAGAAAAACTAAACTTTAAAACCTAAAGCTATTACCATACTCACGTGCTGACATTTCAAAACCCCCCACACAACTTATATTATATGAACCTAGGCTATTATAAGTAACCCTATGTCCCTTCACTTTCTCCATACCCTCAAAGGACACAGCCACACCCTGTCATCTTCTTAACGCACGCGAGCTCCCCTCCCTAGTGCGTTCATATCCCCCTCTCCCAGAGACGCCGCACGACGCCGACCACATCTCCTCCCACCACCGGACGTGCTGAACAGCCCCAAGTCTTCGACCTGCCCTCCGGTGCCTCAAGGCTTCGACTTCGCCATCCCGAAGTCCGACCTCCCGTGTCTCCCCTTCGTTCGCCTCCGACACTCCTTCCTCCTCCCCCTCACCTGAGCTTCGATGCCCAGCGACCTCACCGTGCCCTCCCCTGTTTCCTTCAACCTCGCCATCATCTTGATCACTCGTCGCACCTCATTTCTGTCGCCAGCAAACTAGCTCGCCGCCCCCTCGAGCTTCCGTCACCTCCGACCCTCAACCCCGAGGCCAACGAACTGCCGCCCACTCCCCTCCACGCATCCAGCATCCGTAACGCCGCAGCGGCATCGCCATCTCGCCCAGTACACTGCTGCATCGAGTCCCCTGTCGCCCGAGGAGCCCTCGCCGCTGCAACTTCGCCGCACCACCTTACGCCACCCTGCGCAACCGACCGCTCCGGCCACAACTTCTGACGACCTCGTCGCCAGCGCCCCTCCGACGATCTTCAAAGCTGTTGTCCACGCCGACGTCTCCAACTTGAAAGTCACGCAAGGGGAACGCTCAAAAAACATAAATTCACCCTCCGTACGATCACATGGATACCCAAACCGCATCGTTTCAGGCAAGTATTTAACACCCACAAGTTTTAAACTATGCTGCTCAGATGTTGCGACTGAATGACTAAACATTGCTAACAACAACTTTTCAGTATGTCGTTTAAGCTTAATGAACTTAGTGACATGGTTGGTTGTCTTACTAAACATTGATATTGAAATGCTCTCATTGCTTATTTACCTTTAATTGTGAAATGTACACTATCGATGTAATGTGATACTGGACCCTTGTGGCAAACTTACGGACTATTGTGCCTTTGGGCAAGTACGGACTATTGAGCCTTCAGGCATTACAGATATTGGGCCCGCGGGGCATTTACGGAATGTTTTCCATACGGCAAACATTAAACTACGGATACACTTATGGACACTTTGGGTGGGGTAGTCCAATGTAGTAGAGGTCGGAATGCTGGGTTGCACTCTATTGGTGAACTTGACCGACACCTGGCCGGGTCGGTGTGTAGAGAGTCTCGAGTAGCTCCCGTTGGCTTGGGTGTAACGCTAGACACCCCCCTCAGACACTGGGCTTGTCACTAGAATAAGTACAGATTGGCACTCTTATTTACTTCTGCTGCCGCTATCATATATGTATAGACTGCTATCTAAGTTCATATCACGTTTTACCTTGTACATTGCAAATGCCTTGCTCTTTACTTTGTGCATTACAAAAGCCATGTATGTCACTTGTTACTCTATGCACTACACTTGCCATGTCGATTGCTGTATACATTACGCTTGCCATATTTTTACTGTAGATGCTACACTTGCCATACTTATTGCCGTACACACTTGCCATACTCATTTTTGTACACATTACACATGCCATGCTTGTTACTTTACACACTACACCTTGCCATGTTCGCTACTTTGCACACTACACTTCGCATGTTCACTACTTTGCATACTACACGTTGTTATGCTCACATGTTTCCTTATGCTGATATGTTTCATCTTATTGGAATCATATTGTGTCCTTTCTCCCCTAATTCTTTGTGTACTATATTATTATCGTGCCAAGTGTCCTTTTTTGTTACTAATGTTTTAAATCTTGCCGAGCGACCCTCGCTGACGTATATTTCCTTGTCTATCTTGTGAAATAAACGTTAGGTTTTGAGCTGTAACAGCTTGTTTTTGTATGATGATATTTATTTATATATATATGTGATTGTTCGCCTTCTTTCTTTTCTTTTCCGTATCTTTTTTCCCAATCTGGAGTTGAGCGTGCTTCGTGACGCTCTTGTCTTAGAGCCAGACCCATCTTAGGAGTCCCTAGAACTCATCTCGAAGCTTCGCACTCCATTTGGAGACTTGGTGTGCATTTTAGTCGGTTCAAGAACAAGGACCGACCGACTAGATGTCAATCTAGTCGGTCAGACACTCTTCATGGAACGACTAGTTTCTGTCAGGTTTTTCCCTTGAGTTACTGTTTACTCTTAGTCGGTCTAAGTTCATCCACCGACCGACTAGTTGTCGAACTAGTCGGTCAACACTTCTTCGCAGACCGACTAAGTTAGAGATCATTTCATGCAGTTGAGTTACTGTTTATCATTAGTCGGTTTAAGAATGAATACCGATCGACTAGTTGACGAACTATTCGGTTAAGTTTTCTTCTCAGACCGACTAATTTTCAAAACTTCCTGTTGACCACTTTTACCCTTTAGTCGGTCAATGAACACTGACCGACCGACTAGGTTGCAAACTAGTCGGTCGACGAGCCTTCACAGACCGACTAAATCTATCAACCCTGTACCGACACTGTTCTATGTTTGCCTTTTAGTCGGTCACAGTTAGACGACCGACCGACTAGTTCCCAAACTAGTCGGTCAATCACCCTTTTCAGACCGAATAACTGACCCCCGAAACCCTAATTTTGACCTAGCCGCCATTTCGTTTTCTTATTTAAACGCGCGGCTGCTCTTCATTTCTTCTCATTATTTTGAGTTGTTTGCTTCCCCAACTCAGATCCTTCTCCTTCCTTGCCTCTCCTTCCTCCTCCTTTGCCCCCACCTTCTTTAAGGTCTTCCTCCCCTTCCTCTTCATCTTCTTCCTTCTTCCTCCTTCCTCTTCTTTCTCCCGTTTCTTCTTCTCCTTCCTGTTTTCCCATAAACAACCGACCACCACCACCTCATCTCCCCAGATCTGAACCCACGGCCAAGCTCCGGCCGCCGTCCTCTCTGCGTGGCGCTCAAATCCCCGATCCGACATCATCAACCCCGGGAGACGCCGAGATCCTCACTACCACCTCCGGAGGCCGACGTCATCACCAACAATCAACATTCCTCGCTGCGCTACCCGCGGCCTAGGAATTTCCGGACGACGCAAAGCTTCCACTTTTCCAGATCTGACGCCGGATCTTCGTGCAACCGTCATTTTCAGGTTGGTCCCCTAAATTCGTAGTAACCCACACAATAGATAATCAAACCCTAATTAAAATCAGCAACCTAATCAAATTAAATTTACTTTTCGCTACTCTTTAAAACGTTGTGCAAACCGTAGAAATCGACGAATGGACTTTATGCATGTGCACATAGGATAGATCGTCGATTAGGTTAAATACATTAAAAAATGTGATTTTTGATAAATAGGGTAGTCCCGATAACCTAGACACAACCCTAATAGGAATTCTGAATCGTGAACTGACACCGTCGTCGTGTCACGATTTTCAGACGCTCTTCCGCCGACGAGACGTTTGGACGAGACGTACCAGGGAGACGACACACTCGCCACCGCAGGCAAGTGTACCACTTGCGTTCTTGGCCATGCTTAGGCCTTAGTCTTGCTAGATTAGACATTTGAACCATGAGAACCAGACGTGAAATGATAGCGTTCGGGACGCCCTTGATGGCTCAGATTTGACAACAAAATCTGAGCCCAACAACAATTTTGACATCATAAGATTGACATGTGTGTGTGAGTTGTGGACACCCCAGTACAACCCCTCCTGTTTTGTCGTGTCTTGTCCCGTTCCGTCTTGCACAGCCCGATGGGTAATAGGGCACTCGCCAGGCCAGAGCGAGTGATCCCTTGTACTAGTTCATAGCCCGATGGGCAATTGGGCACCTGTCAAGCTAGAGCAGGTGATCCCATGTATTGTTACACAGCTCAAAGAGAAATAGAGCACTTGTCAAGCTAGAGCAAGTGATCCCTTGTCCTGTCACGATTCTTGGGGTTTTTGGGGTAGGGTTGAGCGTGCAAGCGACAAGAGGGTCTGATCCCCCTCGAACCGAACAGGCGTGAACCCTTTTGTGTCTTGTCTTGTCGTGTCTGGCTTTCCGTGTTCTATCTTGTCTTGACACCTGTAGGCTAGTCCCGTAGTCGGTAGCACTCGCTTCGACTACTACTTGTCGTGTCTACTTTCCTGTTGCGTGTACTTCTGTTGTAACCTCAACATGTTAATCAACCAGTAAAATGTTGTTAAATAATTGGTGCACTTGTAGTTTGGTCTAACCTTTTCTTGTAGACCTTACCTGACGTACAGTTCCTTCTTTTGGTGATGTACGTCAGGGATCGAGCCAGAGTACGTTGAGGAGACTGACTTGCCAACTGACGTGGAGCCAGAGAGCGTCGACCCTGAGTACGACCCGGAGGAGGACCAGAGCTAGAGACTTCCCGTTGCAGTTTCCAGAGACATTTATTACTTTTAGTTGGGTGCGTAGCACCTTTTGGTTTCCTTGTCTAGGTTGGGTGCTTGCACCATTAGATTTACTTTTCTGCTGTTGTAGCCCTTCGGGCGTTGAGACTTGGTACTTTTGATATGTTGGAATAAAATGTGATGTTCTTTCCTTCTTGTAATTTTATTGTTCTATACTAATATGCAGGGACATGTATCTTCTTCTTGGACCCTGCACATCTATCTCCACTTCTACTAGTGCTGAGAGTTCCACATCCATACCCATCACCGAGAGTACCATGGCTGTGTCTGATCCTGCCCTATTCATTCATGAGAGTGCTGATCCTTCCATTCCTACGACCGTAGAGACCTTCACCTCATTTGATTTACCGACTTCTGGGGTGACCCTATCTTCAGTTTTCATGCCCACCCCACCTATCGATATTCCGGTCTCTACTGCCGTCGTTTTCTCTGAGAATATCGTGATGTCTGTCACCACATCTATTGCCACGACGTCTTCACCCTCCTACACTTCTGTCGATATTCCGCACACATCATCTGTTGCTCATTTTAGCGAGCATTCATATGTTTCAGCCTCACCTAGAGGCTGAGCATCTTGTTGCGAGCCCCACTCTGTACACACAACCCATAGTAGCCCCACTAGTTTTTGGAGGCCGTGTGAGTCCTGTTGGATACGTGTAGTTGGATACAACGATCAATGACTTCGTGTTTGATGATAACAAACGTGCGTGAATGATTTGATAAGTGTGCTAAGTGTTTTCAGGAGTGGCAAGCTAGTAAATACTCAAAGGATGACTTAGTCAAAGTGATGGAGAAATTGCAATACATTTGCAATTTGGACTTGGTCAAAGATGGAGAGATGTGGAGAGATCTCATTCATTCCAAAGTGATTGAACCAAATCTCATACAAATCAATTTTTGATTAAATGAGATCCTATTCAAATCCTATAGTCATTCAAATTCAAATTCTATAACCATCCAAATTCAAATTCCATATCCAATGGTGATTGAAGAGATCTTCCATATGATTACTCCAAAACCTAATCAAGTTAGGATTCCACCCAATCTCCATATTCTATGGGATTCTACTTGAGCCAAAGATATCTCCTCCCATCCTATATAAACGCACTTCCAAAGGAGAGAAAAAAGGGAGGGCAACCAAAAGAAAATTTCGGCCATCATCATCCTCTCCCCCTTAGTTGCGCAAGTTGCAAGGAAGAACATTCAAAAACTTCTCCAAGGCCGCAACCTAGCAAGATTGAATCCTAAAAGCTCCATTGCACATCTCCTTGCCACAAGCACAAAGGCCAAGCCTCCTATTGCCGCAACTATATAAGGGTATCCTCTTCAATATTGCATAACTTGCATCTCCAACTCTCACAAGGCCGCAATACATCAAAGACTCCTAGCCTTCATCCATTGTGCAAGTTCCCATCTCCTTCCTATTGCCACAAGGATACAAAGCCAAGGCCAAAGCATACCAAGCTCCATCCTCATTATCGCAAGCAACTCCAAGAGCAACTCCCTCCATTGCGCAAGGACCCAAGCAAGCAAAGAAGCCAAGCTTCTCCAAGAGATCCATTACGCAACATCAAAGGCTTCATCCTCCCATCCATTGTACAAGCCATTAAGGGGATATCCTCCTACATTGCGCAACCTAGAGAGCCACTTCAACACCAAGGCCGCAAGCAAAGAAGGACTTCTCACATCAAGGCCGCAAGTTTCTAGGGTCTCTCCCTCCATAGCCGCAACTTCAGAGTATCATCCAGAGGCGACTGTGACGACTACATGTTGTCAGATCACTTCTGACCTGAGCTGATTGACAGAGACTACAACACCGACACGAACTAAGCTTTCTAAACTCTTATTACTTTATATTCGTGTACTTGGTGTATAGATCTTTGTAGGTTACTCATTCATTCTTTTGGGGTCTTGTCTAGTGGGTGATAAACAAGAGGGTCTTGACGAGTTGGTGCTTGTCAAGAGAGAGCTTATCTAGGATTATTATTGTTTAGCGCTTTGAGAGTGCGGTACAGAAACCTGGTGAGTGTAGAGTAGGTGATCTAGCTTCGGTTGTACCAGTAATATTATTAATCTAGTATTTGCTTTTGGGGCTGGAGTAGGTCATTGGGACGACCGAACCAGGGTAAATCTGTTGTGCACTCTGTGATTGCTTTATATTTACTCTGCATCTGATTATAACTGCCTGTGGTTGCTTGTGTGTACACGAGAATTTTTATTAACCTATTCATCCCCCCTCTAGGCCTAGATCCAGATCTAACAAGTGGTATCAGAGCAGGTTAGAGGATCTAGGCTAGATTAACTATGAATATCTCTGATTCAACATTTGCTAAAGGACAGTCTATTGTCCGACCCCCTAGTTTAATGGTGTAGACTATGCTTATTGGAAATCTAGAATGAAAATATATTTAGTGTCTGTTAATTATAATGTATGGAAAATTGTTGAAAAGGGATAAAAACTATGGAAAATTGTTGAAAAGGGATAAAAACTACCTATGATTAAAATCGAAGACACTGAAATTCTTAAACCTGAAGATAAATGGGATGATGCTGATTGGAGACTTTATTCATTGAATGGTAAAGCTATGAATGCACTTATTTGCTCTTTGTATAAAGCCGAATTCAATTGTATCTTACAATGTTTAACTGCGCAGGAAATATGGCATACGCTGGAGGTGACGCATGAAGGAACGTCACACGTGAAGGAGTCCAGACTTGCTTTGCTCAGCACTGAATATGAAAGCTTTCGCAGCTTCCATCAGAGTCCATCAAAGAGATGTTTGCAAGGTTCGCAGACATCGTCTATAAGTCTACCTCTCTTGGAAAGCCATACTCAAGCCCTGAGCAAATTAGGAAAATCTTGAGGGCGCTGCCAAGCTCGTTCCGTCCTAAAGTCACATCCATTCAAGAAGCTAAAGATCTATCAAAGATGAGAGTGGAGGACTTGATAGGTGACTTGATGTCACATGAGCTTGAGCTGCAGAGTATAGAATAAAGAGAGAAACCTGATGCCAAGGCTCCCAAACCACTAGCTCTTCAAGCCAAGTAAGATGAAGATGAAGGTGAAGATGAGGAGGAAGCAATGCTGGTCAGAAATTTCAGAAGATATATCAAGACCAACCAAGGGAGAGCTAAAATGTTAAAAAGGTTTAATGGCTCTAACAAATCTAATTCTGCTAAAAAATCTTCTGAGCAAACCGCTACTAATGATGTTCAATGTTTTAAATGCAAAAAGCAGGGACACTATATGAAGGATTGCCTATAACCAAAGAACAACACTACGGAGAATAAAGGAATATCTTTAGCAATAACGTGGGATATGGATAGCGAAGATGAAACTGAGGAGGAGACAGCCCACTCCTCCCTCTGCCTGATGGGAAAGCTTGATGAGGTAACCAAAGTTCAACTTCTGAAAATTGTTAATGAAATGCAAGGTGAAATTGAAAGCTTAGAATCAACTATAGAGAAACTTGAATCCACTCTAGAGAAGTTTAGAAATTCTAATGATGAACTGTAACAAGATAATTACAACATGTC
>JAULAV010002139.1:0-25004 GCA_030789695.1 Scilla litardierei | reverse complement strand
CATCCAACTATAGAGGATGCGGGGAGGCGACGGCCCAATACTCGCCCTCTCAAAGACTCCAGGGCAGGACCAATCCTCGCCACCCAAACCGGGGAGGGGCACGGGCCACGCTACACGCTCGCTCCCCCCTCCCCACTAATGAAGACCTCCGGGGCAAGCTTACAGAGCTTCGCCACCCAAACCGGAGCGCCATATGCGGGGTAGGCGACGGCCCAATACCCGTCCGACTATAGAGGCTGCGGGGAGGCGACGGCCCAATACCCGCCCTCTCAAAGACTCCGGGGCAGGACCAATCCTTGCCACCCAAACTGGAGAGGGGCACGGGCCGAGCTACGCGCTCGCTCCCCCCCCCCCACTAATGAAGACCTCCGGGGCAAGCTTACGGAGCTTTGCCACCCAAACCGGAGCGCCATATGCAGGGTAGGCGACGGCTCAATACCCGTCTGACTATAGAGGCTGCGGGGAGGCGACAGCCCAATACCCGCCCCCTCAAAGACTCCGGGGCATGACCAATCCTCGCCGGGGCACGGGCCGAGCTACGTGCTCGCTCCTCCCCCACTAATGAAGACCTTCAGGGCAAGCTAACGGAGCTCTGCCACCCAAACCGGAGCGCCATATGCGCGGTATGCGACGGCCCAATACCCACCCGACTATAAAGGCGGCAAGGGCCTAGCTACCCACCCTCCCAAGGTGATCCCGCGATGCCTCAACTCAAACATCGGGAAACAAATCGTGGCTCGCGGATTGAGGCGACCCTCGCACAGGTCCAAGACTGATGAGCAACACCTAACACCAATAAAGCCGACGGCTGAAATGACCCATCAAACCGAAAAGATGCTCGGGGCAAGCGCTATTGATAACAACACACTCGCCGAAAAACTGGGGTTGATGAGTCACATCGGGCGCCACCTATCAGGTGCAGTTTCCGAAGGGCACGATTCCAATAAGCTGGCTCCAGCTCATCACGTTAAGGGGAGGGGGAAGGCTAAAGAGCTACCATTATAAATACCCCCTCAGCCCCTCCAAGGGAGATGATGAAAGAAATAATTTGAGGATAGGCCAATTCCTAAGCCCCAATCTCCCCCAAGAAGGTGAGGAAAATGCGAGGGACCCCAACTGCTTCGACGGGCAGTCTTCCGTGGCACGATGACCCCCGATAGGCCATTCCTCTTACACGAGGGGCACCCCGCCTGCGGCTCCCCAACTTCTCTTGGACAACTTAAGGCACAGGAACCGGAGCTCCAACGGCATGCCCCGCCCCTCCCCAGACGCCCTGCGTGCACTGGCGCGACGGGCCGACAACCCGATGGATGGGGCAGACCTGCCAAATCACCCCATCGGGCACTTCAGTCCCCACCGAGTCGCACCAGCCTCAGCGGATTCACCTCCCAATGGCCGACCACGCTGATAGACTATTCCTCTTACATCAGGGGTGCCCTGTCTTCCACCCCTCGACTTCTCCTGGACCACTTACGCCAGGGAGAGAAGCGGACCGGCGGCGGACCACCCCTCCCCACACACGTCCTACGGCGACTCCAACCGACAGGAAGACTAAAGCCCCGCAGGATAAAGCAACCACCAAGGCCTCCCTCTCCCTCCAATTCTTTTACCCCTCACCGCCTCTTCCGGGATTCCCTGTCGGCGCGTAGACCCTCCGAAGAGACCTTGCAACCCTTCAGGGGCACGGCGACGGAGAGGGACGCACCAACTGGAACGTGGGCGACCACAGAACAAAGGAGTTTGCTCATCCGGGCATATGTTACAAAAGGACGAAACGAGCCGAGATCAGAAACCCTGCAACCATCCAGCATACAAAAAATTCAAGAGAGCACGACGAGCGACGGAAGAAAAGGAGGGCCAGTCGGCAAAATCGCAACTCCCACCCCCGAGGCCATCCACCAAAGTAGATCGGCTCGACAATTCGCCCAAAGGCCGACCTACACCCCATATCCTGTCCATGTCCTCTTCGTTAAATTTTAATAAACGCTATTGCAAAGAATACTTCCAGCGGGCCCCTAGCAATAATCTAGGCGCACTTATGCACGGAAACGATCCCCGGAAAGAGGGGGACGAGCTCCATGCTGAGCCACCCCCGCCACCCACCCCCCCCCCCCCCCCCCCCCCCGGCCACTCCGAAGGGGGCGAGGACGGTCTAACGGGCTGGCCACAATCTCAGGCGCACGACCCTTACCAAGGAAATAAAGGCTACTCGACCTACGCCAAACAAGAGAAAACAATAACATAACATAGCCAACAAAGGGAATCTACATGTACTCAGAGTCCGAAAATTACAAAATAACGGATATCGACCCCACAAAACTTTCTTTCTTTCTTGCCGCCTATACAAAACTACTCTGGTGCGTTCCCCTTACCAACTGCGCCCCCACTAGTCGCGACATCCCTTCCGTCAGCTTCGGGGGAATCCCCCCCCCCCCCCCCCCCCCCCGTTTTGCCGGTCTCCACCGCGACGCCCCCGCCTCCTTCGACGATCACCCACTCGCCGTCCCCCGCCTCCTCCTCCTCCTCTCCGTACGCTGCGAGCCCATCGAGGTCGAGCTCAATGGGCAGGGACAAACCCGCCACCCTCTCCTTTATCCGGACCAAGCAGGCCTCCCACCCCTCCGCCCGACCTTTCTCGTGACCCTCTTCACGGCCTACCCCCAAGCCCCTGGACATCGCATCTGCAAGGGCGGGGATGACGATTGTCTCCTGGTACGAGCGAAACCCCTCGACCTTCAGAGCCAACTCCTCCTTGACGACCTTCGCACGACCCGCCAGATCCACCGCACGCGCTTCCTCCCTCTTAAGGGCCTCCTCTAGCTCCTTGGACCTGTCTCTAACAGAGGCCGCCTGTACTTTATGATCAGCCAGGACCCCCTTTAGGCGCTCTACTTCCGCCTCATACTGGCTGCACTGCTCCCTCTCCTTCGCCATTCGCTCGCCAGCACTCTTACGAAAGGCGGCGAATTTGGCTGCCACTCTAGCGATGGCACTCTCGGCCTTATTTATGGCTGGCACGTACTTCATAGCTCCAAGCATCAAAGTGATGTCCTGCACAACAAAAGAGAACCCATTTAGGATATTCAATAAAATCAACTGACAAGCGTCACCCGGCTTATACAACCTACTTGGACGTCGTGCCACACTGCGGTTCCACACAGACCCTCAGGCTCCACCGCCTCTAGCGCCACCCTGTCGTGGGGCAAGAAAATATTCTCCGCCAGCCTCGCCGCCACACCACCATCCTCAAACACGGACTCATCATCACTCACTTTGAACCGCGCCCGATAAAGAGCCTCGTCAGGATAGCCCTCAACTTCGGCCCTCTTAGCCCTGAAACGGACAAGCGAGGCCTCACAGCTGGGTTCGACGGCCATCTCCAGAGTGAACAATGGACAGCTGTAGGGCCAGCTATCCCAGCCGGCCGACTTGGCCTGGCCACCCGACGTACCCCCCCCCCCATGTTGGTCGGTAACGGTTACCCCCTCCACATTAGCGGGTACCCTGGGGCTAGGTGGCCGTGTCTCGGGGGCCTCCACCCCTCCCCCAGTTGGCCCTTCACCCTCGCCTTCCAGGTCGATAACGGAGGGTGCGATCCCCTCCCCAGATCCCCCCCTTGCTGACCGATTCTCCCCCGCCCATGAGCATCAGAGACAGACGAGCTCGCGGGCAGCTTCCTCCTCTTCGTGGACACCTGCCCCCTCATCGAACCTTCCACCACGCCTTCCTCACGCGACCTCTTGGGGACCGTCTTCTTCGACGTTTGCCCCGCCTGCTCCACAGCTCGCTTCATCATCTCCTCGAGCGACAGACTCATGGTGCGACCTGCCAAAGAAAGAAAGTTCAAGGTAAGCACTTCAAACGCGCTAATAGCAAAATCTATTATACCTTCGGGCCAGATATTCAACGCTATCATCTCAGCCCGGGCGAGCGTCTTGTAGTCTCGGCCCTCCCCTGGTATCGCCATTAGAAACTGTGCCACATGTTTCTCCTCGTCTCCCAGTTTAACCCCCTCCTTCGCCTCGGGATTCAGCTCTCCCCAATCCGATCTCATCAGCACATCCTCCGGCACAAAGACAAACACATATTGCTTGCCCTACCCCTTAATCTTCCCCGGCAACCCCCTAATGAGCGGATGGCTCTTCTTCGCGGAGAGATAATAGTAGGACCTCAGCTTCTTCACCGTGAAGAAATAGCGAAACAAAGACAGCGAGGGGCGAACCTGGTTACTCACACACAGCACAAGGAAACCCACAACCACACTAATGGCATTGGGCATCAGACGATACAAGGGCAGCCCCAGGAAATTCAATACATCTAACACGAATGGATGGGGGGATGCGCAACCCTTGCTCGAAGGAGGACACATACATTCCCACCTCGTGGTCACCTGTGAAACACACCCTCTCTTGTGCGTCAGGTTCACGAACAGAATACGGTGGCCTAACATACAACTCAAAGGTCTCAGCAATGGACCTCTTCAGCACCGACTTCACGCCCGTAATCTCGAGGGGCATCACCCCAGTTTCCGCGGCGGAGCTCCCTTCCCCCACCACCCTCAACCCCTGCCCACGAAACGAAGATGTCGAGGAAGACATCGACAAAAACAGACCTCTTACCTAAAGGGCACCGATGACTTGGACTGCAACGCTACGTCGGCGGCCGATTCCACGTCGACAACTTCGGCAAGGGCAACGAAATCTCTGACAACCCCAGCCGCTTGGAAAACCTTCGCCCAGCAATCAGCCCTGCCTCGCTCCCCACCCAGAGATCTTTTTAAGCGACACCACGAAGTATCGTGACCGTCGACCCCGCACCAAGTGTCATCAATCCGTTCTCTCTTCCGCGTCGATCCGCGTGGTCTGACGCTTCGAGTAATGGCAGCCATCACTTCTGCCACGCGTCAGCCTTGAAGTGGTCGGGTCGCTTCGATTCCCCCCGCCGTCGAATCGCCAGGATGACGTCTAGTCACGCGGCCGCCAACAGGACGCTTCGATTCCCGCCCAAATCCCGGCGAAATGATCGCCCCTAGTCGAAATCACGACATCCTTCCCCTCTTCTTTCTATCCGTCGCTCGTACCCAGGATGGGTCCCGCCTCCGTCGGGGCAGCCGAAGTAAGGATGCTCCGCTTAATCAAGTTCGGACTTTGGTATCAACATTTAGCAATCGATTGAACGGACTGCACCACCTCACCCCACCTCGCACCGCTTCTACAATCCACCTTGAATCACACTTTGCTTCGCGACAAACCCCTGTTAAACGCGGTACATCTCAACTTCCCTCCCCCGACGACCCGAATATCCTCGGTATAGCGAAGTTGGGGGCAATTATGTCCCTCACAAAACAAAGGACCACAGACATAACGAGGAAGAAGACAGTCCGACACAAGACCAATCCAGTGCATTTATCTAAATAGCAAAGCTATCCATTAAGTCATCCGCATGCTACAACAAGACATCAGGTCTAACCATCATACAAGAAGGTACAGGATTCCCCAACCCCACGTCCTTAGCGACGACATCTCTCGGTCGACCGAGCCCTCATATCCCTCGCCACTTGGCAAACTCCCGCATCCCTAGCCTCTTGCAACATCGGCACAACATGCTCGTCATGGTAGCGGCGTATAGCGGCCTCGATCACTCCGCCTTCAACTTCCCGTTTTTCCTCCATCCGCCACATCATGATACCCTTCTCCCTCTTCTCCGCATCAAGGGTCTCCTTTAGGCCGGCTATCTGCCGCTTCTGCAACTCGATCACCCTTTCCTTGCTAGCCATCTCTACGACGTGCTTCGACAGGATGTCATCCCTCTCCCGCGTCACCTCCAGGAGTTGGCGCTCGACCATAGCTTTTGACGAATCAAAGTACGATGCCCGCCCCTTTCTACCTCACAGGCCATCCTAAGCTTCTCCAGCTTCGCTTCCGTGTCCTTCAGCTTCCCCTTGACCTCGCCAAGGTCCGCCATCGCTGTCTCAAGAGCCGCTCGGGTGGCTGCCACAGGAGTGCGACGCCGCAGGGCCACCATATCCGTAACCATCTACAAAAGACCCGAGTCAGTGGGACATGAATAAAGAAAGCCTGGGGGCGAGACGAGGGAACAGGCTTACCTGCACGACGTGCCATACAGCAGAGCCGCACAACCGCTCCGCCCCCACACAGGTCAAAGATTCGCGGTCCCGTGGCAGTATGCAATACTCTGCGAGGCGCACTGCCACCCCGGCGTCCTCGAATATCGACTCATCACGGCCCACTCGAAAGGGCAGCTTATGGAGGCGGTCGTCCAGAAACGCCTCGACTTCCTCTCGAGTCCTCTTGAAATGAATGAGGGCACCCTCGCAACTCGGGCTCATCGACCTCCCCATATCCCACAAAGGGATCCTGTATGGCCATTTCTGAACTGAGGGCGCCTTGCGAGGCTCGACCACCTCCGATGCCCCCGGTGGAATGGAGGGACTTGCCTCCCGCGCGGACGAGTCCGCAGGGAGGTCATCATCGAACCAACTGGTAGAGGTACCTGATTCGGACGCCCTTCGTCCCCGGTTCGCTCTCTCCGCACTAGAGACCTCGCCTCCCCAATTTCGGGATCCTTCTTCACGCGCCACTCCCTTGCCTTTCTCGCAAGGACCAGTGTCCTCGGCGACGGGGACTCTGGCTGATCCCGACACCTCCTCCGGCCCTTGCATCATGTCTCCCCTTACGAAGGAAAAAGAGATCAGGGTAAGCCTAGATAAAGGTTTACCAAATGTCAAAGGTACCTAGGGACCAAAAGTCCTGGGCGAGCCGACTGCTCCGCGTCAAACTTGCTAACTGACGGTATGCCTCGGGCATCTCCGTTAGAATCTGGGCTTTTGCTAGATCATCACCCGTCAGCTCCACCCTTTCACTCACTAGAGGGTTCCGTGCCCCCCAGTTCGAAACCAACACCATGTCGCTCGGCATCATCACGAAGGTGAACTCCTCCATCCATTCGCCGACATCGTCGGGCACCCCTAGGACAAGTTCTCGTCCCCTCCTAGCACAAACACAATGATACATTCCTCTCTTCCGAACTACGAAGAAATGCTGGAACAGTGCCAGGGAGGGGCTCAAGGAGCTAGCAAGACACAGGACGACGAACCCCACCAGCAAGCCCCAGGACCGAGGCGCCAGGGCAAAGATCGACAACTCCAGGAAATCCAATAGATAAAGGAGATACGGGTGGATCGGGAAACGGAGCCCCAACTTGAATGACCGGACATAAACCCTGACCTCATTATCTCCGGGCGAGCACACCGTTTCCCCCAGCCCAGGGATCCGTACCTCATAGGGCAGTCGCATGAACCGCATGCAAATCTCCTTGACGTTAATCCTATCCAACCTGCATTGGAGGGACCCAATCACCCTCGGAACAACAGTGCGCCATGACCCCCTTTCCCTAGACCACCGCACCCCATGTGGCAATGCCCCCTCTTCCACAGGATCCTCCCCCCCACTCTGCTACCGTCTCCGAACTCGAAACGAGAAGCCATCGGTCGGAAAATAAAAAATTACCTAGTTGATCCGTCAGATCGGGAAGACATTCGGAAGAAGATCACTGGCGGCGGAAACCGCAACCACGCCAGCAAGCGATAGACGAAAGCAATAGACACCGGAGAAGAATCGAAGACAGAAGAAAACTCCCGTCGACCGCCTTCTAGCCTCTTTTTGTTTATAAAATAGGCCACCGGGTCATCACGACCGTCGATGCACCGCCACGCAGCGACCATCGGGATCTCCCTGACGCCTCGACTGGCGTGAGAGTCACCTCATCCGCGCGTCGTGAACCCTATCGTGGACACGCTTCATTTTTCTACCTCCCTTTCGAATCGTAATAATGACTAATAGGGCAGGAGTTCCGAAGCTGGCACCGCCACCCCCGAGCGCGGACCGGAATCCGTACCGACAGCTCAAAACATCGGAAACGGTTCGCCCTTCGAGCCGAGTCGGGCTCCCACCTCGGGCTCGAAGTCCAGGGGCAATTGTTACGACCTAAAGATCGTAGGAGTCCGGCTCCCGCCCAGAACCACTAATATACCTCACTGACACACCCCTTTGCAAACGGACTGCCGGCCCGGAGGTCCGAGGCTACATGGGAATGGGCGCACCTCGCAGCGCCCCTCTCCCGGCCGAGGTGTATAACCGCTCTCGCTCGGCCCGCCAGGGGTAGTGTGCTCGGGGAACACCCAAACAGCGCAGCCTTGGATACTGACGGAGGAACTTGCAAACCCCACCCTGCCAGCGGTCCATGATCCGCAACCGAGAAGGTGCGCGGCCAGGCCGAACAACCCACGAACAGGTTGACCCGGCGGTCCCACACAAACTCCACCGCGGGGGATAGCACCGCCACGACCCTTGATTCATCACGCATGACAAACAACCCAATATAAGGATATGACTGACACTAGCGCCGCCCGACCATTTGACAAAGCACCCCTTGGCCGCTGCGCCCCCTGACACTTAATGCTTTCGGCCCTGACACCCTGACAAAAGCGCCCCCGGCCGTTGAGCCATCTAACAAAAGCGAGTCTGACACTCCTGTTCCTGACATCCTCGTCCGAAGCTTCCGCTGACAGCCGGGCCAACTCAGCACGTTGAGTCAGCATGCCAAGTCAGCCCCACCTAATCGTCTCCTATCAGGTATAAATACCCCCTCACTTCTTACGGTGGGGGGTTGGCAAATTCCCTCTCAATCCCATTATTCACACACGAGAGCAAAGGTCGTCCATATCTTTGCTCTCCCACTCATAGCTCGTCATGTACGGTCGACACACCCTCGGTCCGACCTGCGTGCCCAGCCCCCGCTTTAAGTCCAGTTACTGACTTAGGCATCGGAGAGGCTAAGGGTTGGACCCCAACCCGGCCTTTCTGACAAGTTGCTCGTTGTGCAGGGTAGCTCACCCCTTGGCCGAGATTCGCCTTCGGCTCCCGCCATCCGATCCTCCTCCTCCGCGTCTGGCGGGATTCGACTCCGTGGTCTACTCCGGCAGCAAGTTTAGCCTCTTCACCCCACTAATCACTTGTCAAAAAGCCTACCTAAATCATCTTATCAATATAACCACCGTGCCCTTGGTTCCCCATAATACAAATTCATTGTACACGAGTTCTACCCCGCAACAATTCTAATCTAGTAAATAGATATACTAAGACTAAAGATGAGCTAACTAGTCTACAAACCTCACCTAAGCCTATCATCATCAACAACGACACCGTTGTTGAAGGTTTGAGAAATGAGATTGTAAATCTCAAATCTCAACTTGAACATGTTCATATTGAGAATTCGGATGAACGCGAGATGGCAGATTTGATTTCTCAGAACTCAACTTTGAGTATTGAGAATGAGAATCTCAAGTCTCGTGTTTATGTACTCACATAGCAAGTGCCCACTTTGGATGCTTCTATGCATTCTCTCACCGAGAAGTATGAGTGCACATTAGGCCGAATTAATTGTTGAGTATTGATTCCCCGGATTTGGTTTTGATGATGAATAAACATAAATATCGTGAACTAACTCTTTGTGAGCGCAGTTATAGAGATCGTCGCCAAAATTCCACGTATATCAAAAGCGACGTCTTAAGACTTCTCAAAGCGCGTGATCGTGTGCTTGAAGCTTCGTTGAAGTTCAAGGACCATTATTGAAGTCAAGAGATTTGGATTGAAGCTTTTGAAGACGGTTCGTCAAGTTTTATTTATAGTCTTCTAGCTTCTTTTCGTAGAATGTAAAGCCTTGAGTGGGTCTTACTTTATAATCGTCATAACGCTCATATCTTAGAGCTAGGATCATCTTAGAAGCTCATACAAACTTTCCCAAAGCTGCATGCTTCATTTCGCGGCTTCTTGTGCATCTTAGTTGGTTCAAGAAGAACAACCAACCGACTAGATGGCAATCTAGTCGGTCGGCAATCCTTCTTTAACCAACTAGAATGCCTTGTTCATTTTCAGCTCATTCACTGTTTACAGTTAGTCGGTCCAAGAAGGTTCACCGACCGACTAGTTGTCAAACTAGTCGGTTCGGAATCCTTCTTAGACCGACTAGTTATGTCATTCATTTCACAGCCTGAGCTACTGTTTACAGTTAGTCGGTCAAAGAACAACTATCGACCGACTAGTTGTGAAACTAGTCGGTTGGAATTTGTTCTTAAACCGACTAGTTCTCCTTGAATTCAGCCTATTGTTTTTTCAACTCTTAGTCGGTCAAAGAACACTCACCGACCGACTAGTTGTCAAACTAGTCGGTTGGCAAGTCTTCTTAGACCGACTAGTTCTCTATCTCCTGAACTTTACATATTGGTTGTTCACCTCTTAGTCGATCCATGTTGAATCACCGACCGACTAGTTGAGAAACTAGTCGATCAGTGATCCTTCTTTGACCGATTAGACTGCTTCAGAAATAGATCCGTTGGAGCATTTATTGCACGAATTTTCCCTCTCTCTCCTCTCTATCCTATATAATCTTGAGATGCTTCTTCATAGCATTCAAGGCTACCATTATTGAGTTTTAGAGATCAAAGAGAAGAGCATTTAATTCTCATTCCAAGCTCATTCATTTCTCACAAGAATCTCTCCCTCACTCTTATTCCTCAAGAGAGATTCTCATTGATTGTGAGCCACTCAAGCTAGGACCTTGATTCCAAGTCTCCAACATCTCCCTAGCCACCTATTGCTGATCATCTTGGTGGAGCTAGGGTTTGGTGACTTCTTCTTCCTCAAAATCCTCCTTGCCCTAAAATCGTAAGTTTACTCAAGGCATAGGATTTTGTTGGTAAGCATTTCTTATTTCATTTACTTTGATATTGCAAGTTTTACTCTCGGTTGTGAGAGTTGTGTGTGATCCCGGTTTGTGGAAGTCACATTTTCATTTGTGTATGATTTGATCTTGTAGAGGTTTTCTACAAGAATTTCATAGTGCAAATTTGAGTTAGAAGTTTCTAACTCAAGTATCCGGAGGTGATCCGGGTGTTTGAGACGTAGGATCACCGGAAACAAGTCGGGGAGACTTGTGTGGATCCGAACCCGTTAAATCGTTTGTTTGCGTTGGTCGTTTCTTTGTTGTCTATTTTCATTTCCGCATTGTTGGTTGAGTTTGCAAGATAATTAGGAATTATCCTCTTGATTATTTTAAATTACTATTCACCCCCCCCCCCCTCTAGTACTTGTGCAGTAGCTATCAGGGCATTTCATTTGGTATCAGAGCCAAGTTCATAGCTATGTCTACCAATGACGACAAGACCGTTCATCCACCTTCAGACTATAGCACCATCAGGAACCGTGAAGGAGCTTCTTCGGTGATGGAAGGACACTCCTCAACTAGGCCTCCCTTCTTCAACGGTACCAATTATGGGTACTGGAAATGCCGGATGGAAACGTTCCTCCGGAGCACTTCACTATGGAGAGCTACATTGATGGAGTATGTCGAGCCCGCAGAAGAATATTTCGCGAAGTGGACTACCGCGGAGGTCGCCGCGGAGGTAACCAATGCCAAGGCAATGAATGCCTTACAATGCGCTTTGGAGCCCGAAGACTTCAACAAGATATGCACATCTAAGAGTGCATATCAAATCTTAAACTCACTCCTCATCTTACATGAAGGAACGAGTAGGGTAAGAGACTCCAAACTCACCGTTGTTCATAAAGATTACGAGTTATTTCATATGCAACAGGGTGAGAAGATGAAGGAGTACTATGCTCACTTCGTTGACATTACCAACGAGTTGGAGGCTCTTGGAAAGACCTACACCCAAAAGGAGAAAGTCTCAAAGATTATTGATGGACTTTCTTCTTATTGGGAGAAGCGTACCTTTGCCATCGAGGAAGGTAATGATATGAATAAATATACCGTCGTTCAACTAATGGGTACCTTGATGTCTTATAAGTACGCAAGGATAGTAAGATAAAGATGCAAGACAAGATGAAGTCTTACTTGAAGCAAGACGAGCCAAAGAAAAAGGTGATTGCGTTCAAGGCCACTCCATCTACTTCTACCAATGATGAAGAATCGGAAGACGAGTTGGACATTGAATCTCTTGCCCTCATGGTAAAGAAGTTCAACCGATTCTTCTGGAAAGGTAACTTCAAGAACAAATCTAAGTTTAGTTCTACTATCGCATCCGCTCCTTTGTGTTTTAAATGCAACAAGCCAGGACACATGAAAGCGGATTGTCCTCAAAACAAACAAAAGGAGAAGTGGAAGGCGCCAAAGTTCGACAAGTCTCGGAAGTACAAGAAAGGGTACAAGAAAGGACTTGTCAGGACATTCACCGACTCCGACGAGGACTCCCCAAGTAGAGAGTCGGATGATGAGCAAGTGGAGCAAGCACACATGTGCTTCATGGCTAGAGAGGAACATGATCAAGAATCCTCCTCCAATGATAGCGAGGATGAAGGCGATGAGGTAACTATGGATGACCTTAGATTAGCTAATGAGCAAATTTGGTCTAAGTATTCTAAATTAGTAAATAGATATACTAAGACTAAAGATGAGCTAGCTAGTCTCCCAACCTCACCTAAGCCTATCGTTATCAACAACGACACCGTTGTTGAAGACTTGAGAAATGAGATTGTAAATCTCAAATCTCAACTTGAGCATGTTCATATTGAGAATTCGGATGAACGCGAGATGGCGAATTTGATTTCTCTAAACTCAACTTTGAGTATTGAGAATGAGAATCTCAAGTCTCGTGTTTATGTACTCACATCGCAAGTGTCCACTTTGGATGCTTCTATGCATTCTCTCACCGAGAAGTATGAGTGCACATTAGGCCGAATTAATAAATTCAATAAAGGTAAGGACCATTTAGATAATATCCTAAATGACTTACTTCCGGCCAATCATCACATTGGCTTGGGGTATAAGATGGAAAATTCATCCAAATCGTCCACTAACTTTGTTAGGCCAACTTCCGAGGCCTCAACGAGTGGGAGCAAACACCCCATTGGTAATTCATTTACCAATGGTGCTTCCACCTCGTACACATCCCCATTTGGAAAGAAACCCACTTTGGGTGGACCTCCAAAGAAGGGTCATGCTTTTATGTATACCAATACTATGCCACGTAGGAACACACATCCTACTCCACCGGTTCACAATTATGATGATTTTTATGCTACACGTCCACGGGCACGTGCACACCAAGTGAGACACCCTCACGCACGTGTTCCTTCACATGCATATGTTCATCCACATCACTACCATACGAATGATTACCATCATGCATCATATCATATGTCGTTGCCACCATTTCATCATGTGCCATATGCATATCCATGACATGCATCACGTAGAAATCAACAACGTATGCATGCTCCCAATAGGAATAGGGCTCCCAAAATATTCACTATTTGGGGCCCGAAGAACACTAACATGCATGAAAAACAAGCATACATGAATTCTTATTATATGGATGTCGTGCATAATGATGATTACATTGGGAAGTCTAAGTCCAATTGGACTTGGCTTCCAAAGGTCTAATCTTTTATGACCCAATGACCTTATGTACCATGGAATGATATTTCTATCTTTAGGTACTCAAGAAAAAGAAACGGAGCAACAAATCCAAATTTAGCTCCAAGAATAATTGGATACTCGATAGCGGGTGTTCAAAACACATGACGGGTGATGCTCAATTGCTCTCCGGAGTGGTGCCCATTGCAAATGGGAACCGAGTCGTCTTTGGAGGCAACGAGAGCGGAACCATCATTGGTGTTGGAAAAGTTGGTAATCCTTCTAAACCACTAATTAGTGATGTTTACCTTATTAAAGGATTAAACCACAATCTTATTTCAATAAGCCAACTTTGTGACAAAGGTTACAAAGTTAGCTTTGCGAAAGGAATGTGTCATATTTTGAATAAAGATACTAATAATGTGTTATTCTCTGGCACATGCCATAAGGATATTTATATATTAGATCTTCCAAAATCACATGAACAATGTCTCATTGCCAACACAAGTGAACAACACTTATGGCATCGATGTTTTGGTCATGTGAACTTTGGAACACTTTTTGAGCTTTTCAAGTTAAATTCTATTAAAGGATTTCCTAAGCTTTCTTTCCAAAAGAAAAGCTTTTGTGACTCGTGTCAACGAAGAAAGCTTCCTAAATCGTCATTCAAACCTAAGAAAAGTATTTCATCTAAGTGGCCTCTAGAGCTTTTACATCTAGATCTTTTTGGGCCAACTAGAGTTGCTTCATTAGGGAATGCTCGATATGGACTTGTCATCGTTGATGAATTTTCTAGATTTACTTGGGTATTTTCCTTAAGTAATAAAAATGATGCTTTTGAAAACTTCACAATATTTGTTAAGAAAGTACAAAATCTCATTGGAACCACTATTGTCACTATTCGTAGTGATCATGGAGGGGAATTTGAGAATGATTCTTTCTCAAATTTTTGTGATGAAGTTGGTATTACTCACACCTTTTCTTTTCCTCACGCACCGCCTCAAAATGGTGTTGTTGAGAGGAAGAATAGGACGCTAGTAGAATGTGCTCGCACAATGCTTGATGATAGCCAACTTGGCCATCAATTTTGGGCGGAAGCGGTACATACCGCTTGCTATGTGTTTAATAGAATACTTTTGAGGCCCGACGCCAAACAAACTTGTTATGAATTGTTGTTTGGTAGATTGCCTCAAGTTAAACATTTTCGAGTTTTCGGCCAAAATGTTTTATTAAAAACACGTATGGAAGTTTGGACAAATTTGATCCAAGATCCGATGAGGGGATATTTGTTGGATATTCCTCCCGTAGCAAAGCCTACCAGATATACAACAAAAGAACCTCAACGATCGAGGAATCTCTTCATGTTTCATTTAATGAAAATTTTGTCCCTGCTAGAATTACTAATGATGATGACTCCATGGATGTTTTATGTGATTCTATTGGTAATTTTAAGTCTATTGATTCTATTGATACTAACCCTACTGATGATACTTTTAAGAATGTTCCTAGTGATTAGGGAATTCCCAAACGGCTTCATACAGTTCGTGACCATCCCCATGAGCAAGTCATTGGCAACATACTTGATAGTGTCAATACGAGATCTCAAGTCAACTACTTCGCTCATTGTGCCTTTGCCTCCTCAATAGAGCCAAAGAATATTAACGAAGCGTGCGAAGATAGTGCTTGGATCCTAGCCATGGAGGAGGAACTCATTCAATTTGAGAGGAATGAGGTTTGGGAGCTTGTTCCATTGCCTTCGAAGAACCACCCCGTTATAGGAACGAAGTGGATTTTCAAGAACAAGACCGACGAGAACCAAATCGTCGTCCAGAACAAAGCTCGGTTAGTAGCTCAAGGCTACCGGCAAGAGGAAGGTGTAGATTTCGAAGAATCCTTTGCTCCGGTAGCTAGATTAGAATCTATTAGGTTGTTGTTATCTTTTGCATGCCATAAAGATTTTAAACTCTTTCAAATGGATGTAAAAAGTGTGTTTTTAAACAGAGATATCGTTGAGGAAGTTTATGTTTCTCAACCTCCGGGTTTTATAAATAAAAAATTTCCACATCACGTTTTCAAACTTAAGAACGCACTTTATGGTTTGAGACAAGCTCCTCGAGCTTGGTATGACCGTTTAAAGAATTTTCTTTTGGATTTGGGTTTTAAAATGGGTGAAGTTGATTCTACATTATTTGTTAAGTATTCGAATCATGATATTATTTTAGTTCAAATTTATGTTGATGATATCATTTTCGGTGCTACTAACTTCACTCTTTGCGAAGAGTTTTCTAATGTAATGAAGTACCAATTTGAGATGAGCCACATGGGTGAGCTCAAATATTTCTTAGGTCTCCAAATTCACCAAATGAACGATGCAATCTTCATCCACCAAACCAAGTACATGATGGAGTTGCTAAAGCGATTTGGAATGGAGAATGCCGCAGGCAAGAAGACTACAATGAGCACTACTACACATCTTGATAAAGACTCGGGTGGCAAAGATGTATACATTCGTCTATATCGAGGTATGATAGGTAGTTTACTATATCTTACTGCCAGTCAGCACGATATTATGTTTGATGTATGTGTATGTGCTCGTTATCAGTCTCAACCTAAGGAATCTCACTTAGTAGCAGTAAAACGTATTTTTCGTTATTTAAGTTATACACTCGACTTCGAATACTTTATCCAAAGTCTTGCACATATGAGTTAATCTCATATAGTGACGCAAATTATGCGGGATGTAAATCCGACAGGAAAATTACTAGTGGCACTTGCCATTTTATAGGAAATTCTCTTGTCTCTTGGTTTTCCAAGAAGCAGAATTCCGTATCACTTTCAACCACCGAGGTGGAATATATTATCGTCGGTGCTGCGTGTGCTCAGGTTATTTGGATGAGACACACTCTTAAAAACTTTGGTATAAACTGTGATACTTGCCCATCATGGTGGACAACCAAAGTGCAATATGTCTCTAAAAGAATCCGGTACACCATTCCCGTTCTAAACACATAGATGTCCGCCACCATTTCCTAGATGATCATGTTGCTAAAAAGGACATCATTTTAGTGTACGTTGAAACCCAGAAGCAAATCACCGATATTTTCACGAAACCACTCAAGGAAGACTCCTTTGTGCGGTTACGTCGAGAATTGGGGACTATGGGTGAATCCAAGATTTAGGATTCATATTTTCAATAATCTTGCATGATAAAAAATTTCTTTGTATATGCTCATGCTAGATTTGTTGGGATTTTCTGGATTTTTGATTGAATTTTCGGAATTTATTCTTGAATTATGCATGAACGTCGTATTTAAGATTTTCGATGTTTTATGGGGTAGTATAATGATGTGTGAGAGTATTTGGTTGCTTCGTCCAAGTGCGCGTAGGAGAGAACTCAAAATTTCGTCATTTCAAATTTTTGGACTCGTTTAGTCGGTCCTAGTTCATTGGCCGACTGACTAGATTCAGTTCTAGTCGGTCAGTGAATGAACTCAGACCGACTAACTCATGCCCTAGTTTTTGACTTTGCTTCATGTTTGCACTTAGTCGGTCCAAGCACATTGGCCGACCGACTAAATTGCATTCTAGTTGGTCAGCACTTGTACTTAGACCGACTAAATGTGTTAGGGCATGTTGGTCTTTTCCTCTTCTGTCGAATTATATTCCTTAGGCACCGATTAGATCTCACTCTAATCGGTGCGTTCGCTCCTCTCAGACCCCCTAACCCCCGCGACCCTCCATCTCCCTCCGTCGTTTCTGTCGTGCTCTGCCGTCTCCGGCCACCTTCAGCCAGTGCCGATCACATCTCCCTCCTCCTAGGGTATAACTCCTATCTCCTCTCTGTTTTAGGGTTTGATTTCCTCTATTTTTTCAGCTTGCCTTAGGGTTTGAATTAAGGTTTCATCTTCTAGGTTTTATATCTTTCGTTCATTTCGATTTCTCGTTCGTCGTTTGTGTGTTGTCTCGTCTCGAGTATGGCAAAGACACGTATCCCTATCCGTCCCTCTAGTCCGTCTTCCATGACCGTAGAGTATCCTCATACGGACCCCCCTCAACCCAAACGCCGTGCCAAATCGACTCATCCATCCTCCTCGTCGCCTCCTCTTAAGAAGAAGAGGACGGCAACTGCTAAGCCTAAAGCCCGATCGTCTTCTCAACCCAAGCCTCAAGCTCAATCTAAACCCAGCTCTTTCCGTGCTCCCACTCCTCCTGATGACTCCGATGCAGAGTATATTCCTGAGTCTGAGCCTACCGATAGGGCTCCTACTCCTCCTCCTCGATCTAGCTCTCGTCCGTCTAAGGGGAAGGCTCCCATGCCTTTGGGTGGTGTCGATATATCGTTGTGTCGTGATGACCCGATGTGTCTCGTGGCATACAATCGTATCGAGCACTGTCCATTGATATTGGAGCACTTCGTTCAGTTCTCAGATTTTCCACATCTCGCTGATCTTCTTTCCTATAGCGGCCTAATAGATTATCTTCGCCATGACCCCAAGGCGAACCCTCACCCGTACCCACGACTCGTCCAATTATTCTATGCCAATCGAGTACGTGGTGAGTATGACGACACTCACTCCATTGAGACGACTGTCTTGGGGACACCTATTGTCCTCATGGCAGAAATCTTAGGGGAGTTGATAGGTGTCTCATCCTCTGGCCTTCTTCCTACTGATATCGACGTGGATAATATCCATGATTTGGACCAGGCGATGCTTTCTGAGATGTTTCATGTTATCCCTCCCACCATGATTGGCGTCCCCTCGAAATCATTTAAGCCTAACGCTTGGGTCCTCAATCTTATCCTGAAGTCGTGCCTCCTTCCGAAGTACGGCTCATCTAGCTTGCCCTCTCAGCCGTTCCTCAAGCTTATCTACGCTCTCTTCATGGGGAGCGAGATAAATTAGGCTCGTATTATCCTTGATAAGATGGACTCTTTTGAATGCATCTGAAAGTCCACAAAATCAGCTCACATCCCATATCCTTGCCTTTTGACCCTCGTTTTTCGTCACTTCGGGGTCCCTCTTGTAATGCCCTGCTAAGCTACTGCACAAGTACTAGAGGGAGGGTGAATAGTACTTTAAAATAATTAAGAGGATAATTCATAATTATCTTGCAAACTCTACCAATCAATGCGGAAATGCAGAAATGTAAATATGACAACAAAGAGAAACAATCGCAAACAAGCAATTTAACGGGTTCGGATCCACCCAAGTCTCCCCGACTTGTTCCCGGTGATCCTACATCCCAAACACCCGGATCCCCTCCGGATACTTGAGTTAGAAACCCTAACTCAAGATTTGCACTATGAAATACTTGTGAAAAACCTTCACAAAGTCAAATCATACACAAATGAAATTGTGACTCCCACAACCCGGGATCACAAACAAACTCTCACAACCGAGAGTAAAACACTTATAATATGAATGTAAATTGAAATAGAAATTCTTACCGACAAAATCCTATGCTTTGAGTAAACTTACGATTTAGGGCAAAACGGATTTTGGGGAAGATGAAGAGGCATCAAACCCTAGCTCCAAGTAGATGACCAGCAATGGAGTCCAAGGTGGATGTTGGTGACCTTGGATCAAGCACTAGGCTTGGAAGGCTCACAATCAATGAATCTCTCTTTTGAAATAAGAGTGAGGGAGAGATTCTTGAATGGAAATGAATGAGCTTTGAATGAGATTGAATGCTTCTCTTTTGATCTCTAAACTTCTCTTAATATCATCCTTGAGTGCAATGAATGCAGCACACCAAGTATTTATAGGTTAGAGGAAAGAGAGAGAGAAAAACGTTTCAATTAAATCTCCAACGGCTCTATTCTGAACCAAACTAGTCGGTCAAAGAACAACCACTGACCGACTAGTTCATCAACTAGTCGATCGGTGAAACAACATGAACCGACTAAGAGGTGAACAGTGAATAGATGAAGTTTCAGACTTAAAGAACTAGTCGGTCCAAGAAGACTTGCCAACCGACTAGTTTCACAACTAGTCGATCGGTGAGTGAACTTAGACCGACTATGAGATAAAACAAATAGTCTGAGTACAAATTGATTTAGTCGGTCCAAGAACAAATGTTGACCGACTAGTTCATCAACTAGTCGGTCGACAAACGTTCTCTGACCGACTAACGATAAACAGTAACTAGGCATGTACAGTAGAGGCTCAACTAGTCGGTCTAAGAAGGATCACTGACCGACTAGTTCACCAACTAGTCGGTCGGTGAGTCAACGTAGACCGACTAACTGTAAACAGTAAAGAGCTAGATTTGAAGGAGGCAAACTAGTCGGTCCAAGAAGCTTTTCCGGCCGACTAGATCACCATCTAGTCGGTTGGTTCTTCTTCTTGAACCAACTAACTTGCACAAGAAGTCACGAATCGAAGCGCGAAGCTTCGGGAAAGCTCGTATGGACTTCTACTAAGATCCTAGCTCTAAGATAGGAGCGTTATGAAGATTAAAATGTAAGACCTACTCAAGGCTTAACATTCTACGAAAACGAAGCTAGAAGACAATAAATAAACTTGATGAACCGTCTTCAAAAGCTTCGATCGAATCTTCATGACTTCTAAAATGGTCCTTGAGCTTCAACGAAGCTTTAGGCATACGACACGTGCTTTGAGAAGTCTTGAGACATCGCTTTGGATGTTCATATGAATTTGGCGACGATCTCCATAACTGCGCTCACAAAGAGTTAGTTCACGATATATTTATGTTTGTTCATCATCCAAAACCAAATCCGGGGAGTCCAATATCCAACATTCTCCCCCTTTTTGGTGATGACAACCCAACATAAATAATAATCAAAAATAATGATTCAAATGAAATTTACTTACTCCCCCTGCATTGATGACACGTTAGTTCCAAAAATATATATTAATCATACGCATCAAGCAGACGAGTAAAGTATAAAATGTGAATCGATTATTGAAATATCGGATTGAAAATCCATTTATATATCTTAACTCCCCCTGAATCTAACATATCAAATTAGATTCTTGTAAAAATGCTTTAAATTATCATTTAGCTCATCGTCATTATTATATCTCTCCCCCTTTGGCATTAGCAAAAAGAGCGGGAGGAGATCAACGACAACAACAATGGCTTCAAATAAAAGCACGGGAGTCGTAGAATACGACCATGGTCCAAATGACACCAAAGGAAAATATGAATAAAATCAAAGCGTGTCAATGAGACCAAAGTCAAAAGTCGATAAATAAAATCATCAAAACTCAAATCAATTTTACGGATTGAGTTATGGAATATACTCTCCAATATCAACATTCTTGGTTAATTTAGTGCATGGAAAACAATTTTATGTTTCCATAGAAATAATTTCTATTTAACCAAGTTATTATCGTCGAGCGACGAAATCAAACATCAGAGACATAAAAAATATAATGTGCACAAGAGAATGTAAAAGTCAACATCGATGTATATATATATATGAAGCATGAGTACATCAAAATGATACATCGACAACATACATAAGCGATCCAACGATCGAAGCACAAAATACATCATATCACACAGCTGATATCAGAGTATCACAAAACATACAAAAATCTCAAAAATCATATGAGATACATCAAAATACATCCAAAAATATCATAAATCATAACCACCCACACTATCCTACTCAAACCCTCTCACACTACATAAATCATCCAATGTGCATCGGGAGAGTCCTCCAAAGAAGCTCAGGAGGCAGTGGGAGGATCTGCAGCAGCAACAGGCTCTGCAGCAGGAGTGGTGGTCACCAGATCAGCAGAAGTGTCCACGGGAGCGACAGGAGTGGCCTCGGGAGCACCAGTCGAAGTATCCACCGCAGGAACGGTGGCAACAGGTGTGCTCTCGGGGTCAACGGCAAAAGAAGCAACGGCACCAGAAGTACCCTCAAGGGCACGAGCAGCAGCAGCATGAGCAAGCTCCTCGATCTCATCCTCGTCCAATTCATCCTCGTCAGAAACTGACGGTGGGATCTCAATACCCAAATGAGAGGCAATGCGAGCGAGAATCTCCTCAGTGCGAGCATAACGAGACTCCACACGTTTCAACGAACGTGCGAGGTCAGCAAGAGTAGGAGAGGGAGTAGCTGAGGCTGAAGCAGAGGCTGAAACAGATGGGGTCGTCCTCTGAACATGACGAAGCGCTGCAAGAGACTTCTTGACGGCCGTCGCATTCAGAGGGGGACCGAGGGGATGCTCATCATCAGGTGGTAGAGGGACACGAAAGTGGCGAAAGACAAGTGTCAACAGGCACAGATATGGGATATGAGCAGATTTCATGGACTTACAGATACACTCGAAAGAATCCATCTTATCGAGAATGATCCTAGCCCAGTTAATCTCGCTCCGCATGAAGATGGCATAAATGAGCTTAAGGAAAGGCTGGGATGGCAAGGAGGATGAGCCGTACTTCGGAAGGAGGCACGACTTCAAGATCAGATTTAGGACCCAGCCATTCGGCTTAAATGACTTCGAGGGGACGCCAATCATGGCAGGAGGAATCTCATGAAAAATCTCAGAAAGTATGACCTGGTCAAGGGAAGAGATGTCATCGATGGAGATATCGGAAGGGAGGAGGCCAGACGAGGAACAACCAATCAACTCCCCTAAGATTTCTGCCGTGAGGACAATCGGTGTCCCCAAGACAGTCGTCTCAATGGAGTGGGTCTCGTCGTACTGACCCCGGACGCGGTTTGCATAAAACAGCTTGACTAGGCGAGTGTATGGATGGGGATTCGCCTTAGGGTCATATCGAAGATAATCGATAAGACCGAAAGACGAGAGAAGATCAGCAAGGCCTGGGAAGTCTGAAAACTGTATGAAATGCTCCAATAGCAGTGGGCAGTGTTCGATACGATTATATGCCACGAGACACAACGGGTCGTCGTGACATAAAGAGATATCGACACCGCCAACTGGCATCGGACCCTTTCCCTTAGGCTGACGTGTGGAAGAACGGGGTGGAGGAGTAGGATCCCTATGGGTCTCGGTCTCATGGATGTATTCCGTGTCAGAATCATCAGGAGGAGTGGGGGCACGAAATGAAGCAGGAGAGACAGGTTGCTTCCTAGGCTGAGATCGGGCTCGGGGTTTGGCGGTCGCCGTCCTCTTCTTCTTAAGAGGAGGCGAAGACGACGAAGGTTGGGTAGTTTTCAATCGGCGTTTGGGTTGCGAGGGTTCCCTAGGAGGTGACTCTATGGTCATAGGGGACGGGCTCGAGGGTCAGATCGGAATACGTGTTCTCGCCATAAGCGCGACGAGACACGTGCAATTAACCGAGAAATCTAAGCTCAAACCCTATAACAAACCCTAGCCGAAACCCTAGAAGAGAAATCAATAGGGAATAGATAGAAACCCTAACCCTAGGAGCTAAAAATGAACCCTAAACAGCTAGGAGAGGGAGGAGATACCTAGGGAGGAGAGATCGACGGAAAAACGGCCGGAGTTTGGTCGGGAAGATGGCCGGAAAATGACGGAGGAGGGAGTGGAAGTCGAAGGGGCACGGGGGTTTTAGAGCTGAGAGAGAGACTTCGATCGACTAGAATAGGATTTAGTCAGATAGAATGAGTTTAAGTCGATCGCAATGTGAAAAGACCACGCAGTCCCTGATCGGAGCCCGGATACACGTCCCGGGCACGCGATTCGCTCGTCTTACCGCAAGCGCACGGTGTAGTGGCGAGCGGGTGTCGAACACAGGGAGGCCTAATGACAGTGTCTTCTTCAGTCAACCTGGCTATAAGAATGGTAGAGAAATGTTCGCAGTAATGCGGTCACAGTCGTTCAATTATACGAAATAAAATATCAAATTAATAAAGACGCCTAGGGATAGGGAATCCCCGCTACTTGCCGTATCTCATCATTGTGATTCGTAGGTTTCACAATTGCTAGACTTGAAATTCGGGTGAACTAGTTGCAACTAAATGTAGAACCAAGCTCACGCTCTCGCGCTATTGCCGGTCTATAGAAAACCTAGGGTAGGGTCCAATCTCTAGCAAACCCTAACCTAGGCAAACTAGCGTGAAGAACAACATCATCGTTCAATCGTATCTCGAGCCCACTCTCGTGCAAACTCGAGCTACGACCTAGGTTGGGATAGTTCCTACCCGTCCAATCTCTTGCAAACGGGTATTGGTATAGAATTACAATTGAAAACCCTAGTTTCGGTCCAATCTCTTGCAACCTGATTCCGGAGAAATTCAATTGCAACCCAATTCGAATTTCTAGGGCTTCCTATCGGGTTGGGATCCAATCTCTTGCAAATCCCAATCGGTATGAATCCCTAGCTATTCGTATTAAATCAATCCCAAACTAACCCTAATCAATCCTAGCAAGAATTTTACCTATTCATCACAAATTTGAAATTGGGCTCGTAGGGTTCATCCCTACGCCCTAAGACGATAAAACTACTCACAATTCATAATAAAATTCAATAAAAATTCATAAATAAAATCAATAGAATTCATAGCAATATTCAATATATCAATAAAAATGGAGTTTTTGATAGGAAGAGAGACAAACCAATGAAGAACAAAGTAGCATCCCACAAATTAACACTTTTCTCTCCCCCTAAAAGCTCAATCTAATTCCTAAAAGGTAATCTAAAAAGGCTACAAAAAGTTCTGGAAAAGCTCTCTAAACTAGGTTAAAAACTGGGGTTAAATACCCCCCAAAATCGCCCAAAAAATCCTGACGAAAATGCCCCTGCGCAGCCTCAAAATCGCAGTTTACGCTACAGGCAGCGCAGCTCACTCGGCCGAGTGGCAAATGTCACTCGACCGAGTGAGAGACCCTGACGGATTCCAGAGAGTTGGGGGTCTTGGGGGGTCGTCTCCTCGGGAGTCACTCGGCCGAGTGACTTTTCTTCACTCGGTCGATGGGCGTTCTTCACTCGGGCGGAAGGCGTTCGTCACTCGGCCGAGTCGGTCTTTGGGGCTGACTAACGGATTCCAGAGAGTTGGACATTTTTGGTTGCCGTCGTCTTGGCTCCACTTGGGCGAGGGATGACTCGGTGCTCGGCCGAGTGGTCTGGCGATGCTCGGCCGAGTGCACGCTGATATTAGCTCTATTGCGTGTCCGATCTGGCCGGCCGAGCGGGCTGTCTATGCTCGGCCGAGTGACTCCTTCACTCGGCCGAGTGGCATGCTGAAAATGCCCATTCTTCATATTTTTGCCTCCTCGTCGCTCCTACGACATTGTTTCTTCTTCCACTCCTCTCCAATCGCAGAATACCCCTCAAGAGAGTCGTCGGTGACACTCCGGAGTGGGTGCATCTCAGAATCACTCCAAATCGCTCCAAATCTCCTGAAATACGACAAAAACAACAAATCGTGAAAAACATCGCAATATTGTCGAATAAACGTGAAAACCACGATTTGAGCGATCTAAATGGCATGCAAACATGCAGAAAAAAGGTGTAAAATACGGAGTGATCAAAATCCCCCAAGCTTACCTCTTACTCGTCCTCGAGGAAAATGAGTAAAAAGCGAACCCGGTGGATAAAGGTAAAGAAAACGATGGAGAAATGGAAAATGAAAAATGAAA
>JAULAV010002138.1:0-25000 GCA_030789695.1 Scilla litardierei | reverse complement strand
CCCCAGAGTTTGTAGAGTGTCTGGCTCGGTTAGCTGCCCGGGAGGGGGGGCGACCCCATGGCCTCCGTTGATGGCGCAATGTCCCGGAGTTGAGGGAGGGAAGGGGACGAGCCGTCGCTCGCACCTTGTCCCACCCGGTGAACACTATCGAGGGAAAAGCTGTTGAGCTTTCCCTGGAGTTGATGGAGGGGAGGGTACAAGCTGTCACTCGCTCCTTAACCCACTGTCGATCCTTTCGAGGGCGAAACTCGTCAGCCTGCCCCGAAGTTTGTAGAGTGTCCGACTCGGCTAGTTGCACAGGAGGGGGCCAGCCTCCTTTGATGGCGCACTGCCCTGGAGTTGAGGGAGGGGAGGGGGCAAGCCGTCGCTTGTGCCTTGTCTCACCTGGCAAAAACTATCGAGGGCGAAGCCGTCGGGCTTGCCCCAGAGTTGATGGAGGGGAGGGTACGAGCCGTTACTCGCTTCTTAACCCACCGATGATCCTTTCGAGGGCGAAGCTCATCAGCCTGTCCCGGAGTTTGTAGAGTGTCCAGCTCGGCTAGCTGCCCAAGAGGGGGTGACCCCGCAGCCTCCGTTGATGGCGCACTGACCCGAAGTTGAGCGACGGGAGGGTGCGAGCCGTCGCTCATTCCTTGTCGACCCCGACGAACAATATCAAGGGCAAAGCAGTCAGTCTTGCCCTAGAGTTGATGGAGGGAAGGATACGAGCCGTCGCTCGCTCCTTAACCCACCGACAATTCTTTCGAGGGCAAAGATCGTCAGCCTGCCCTGGAGTTTGAGGGAGGGGAGGGTGCGAGCTGTCGCTCGTTCCTTAACCCATCCGACGAACACTATCGAGGGCGAAGCTGTCAGTCTTGCCCCAGAGTTGATGGAGGGGATGGTGCGAGCTGGAGCTCGTTACTTAACCCACCGGCGATCCTATCGATGGCGAAGCTCGTCAGCCTCCTCCGGAGTTTGAGGGGGGGGGGGGGGTGAGGGCTAAAACACAAATTCAGATAACACATTAATTATCAGGTGCATTTATTGAAAAAAACTTGAGCAAGTGCTCAGCATTCCAGGGATGAGTCAGCTCCTCGCCCTCCATGTTCCACAGGATGTATGTCGCCGGTCCCATGATGTCAGGTATGGTGTAGGGGCCTTCCCACTTTGCAGAGAGCTTGCCTCGTCGGCCGATCTCGGGCCTGAAAGTGGCGTCCCGGAGAATGAGGTCGCCGACTCTGAAGCTCCGCTTCTTGACGCGGGAGTTGTAGTACCTCGACGTCCTTTGGCTGTGCTTAATCAAACACGTTAGTGCACGATCCCTTACCTCGTCGATGAGCACTCGATTAATGTCGAGACCCTCTTCATTAGCTTCCTCGTTGAAGTATTGGAGGCTTAGAGACTCCTCGCCGACATCCACGGGAACGATGGCCTCTGCCCCATAAGCCAACATGAAGGGTTCTCGCCTGTCGCTGCCTTGTACATCGTGCGATAGGACCAAAGGATGCCAGACAGCTTGTCAGGCCAGGTCCCGGAGGTGTTGCCAACCTTTTTCTTTAGTGACTCTAGGATGCACTTGTTTGCTGCTTCAGCGGGGCTGTTGGACTGGGGATGCGCCACAGAGGCGAAATGGAGGTTGATGCCCAAATCCGAGCAAAAGCTTATGAAGTCCACGGAGTCAAACTGCTTCTCGTTGTCTGTCACTATGGAGTGAGGTACCCTAAAGCGACATATAATCGACTTCCAGACAAAGTTCTTCATGTCCAACCAGGTGATGCGCGCTAGCGGCTCCGCCTCGATCCACTTTGTGAAATAGTCAACGACGACAACCAGGTAGTTCCTACATCCGGTGCCCATCGGGTGGAATGGTTCGAGGATGTCGAGGCTCCACTTAGCAAATGGGATCGGGTTGAGGATCAAAATCAGATCTGTCGGCGGGGCTGTTGTATGTTTGAAGAACCTCTGGCACTCCTTGCACCGCTTGACATAGTCAGTCGCGTCCTTCACCATGGTCGGCCAATAATAACCTTGTCGGACCGCTTTGTGTGCCAGGGTGCGTCCTCTATAGTGGTTCCTACAGAGCCCCTTATGGATCTCTCAAACCTCCTCCTCTGCCCTCCTGGGCCCCCAGGCACTTTAGATAAGGCATGGCACTTTTGGTAGAGCACGCCATCGAAGATCACGAATGTCAAGGCCCATTGCTCAATCTTTTGCACCTCCAACATGTCCTCGGGCAGGGTTCCACTCTCCAGGTAGGCGACGATCGGGCTCATCCACGACAGCTCCCGGTTGACGCATAGAAGATCTTCCTCCCCGAGACTTGGTGTGAGCAAATTCTCGATGTAGATGGCCTTCCCAATCTCGGCCAGAGAAGAAGACGCTAGTTTGGAGAGGGCATCGGTGCGGAGATTATTGGACCTCGGGAGGTGCCGGACTGCAGCTCTCTTAAACTTGAGTAGCTCGGCCCGGGCGCACTTCAAGTATAGCTTCATCAAATTTTTCCTGGCCTCGAAGCTGCCCTCAATCTGCTGGACGACGAGCCTCGAGTCGCTGATCAACAGCACATTCATTGCACCAAGCGCTTTGCACAGCTTCAGCCTATTAATGGCGGCCTCCTACTCTGCAATATTATTGGTTGCGGGGAAGTTAAAGTGGAGGGCATACTCCAGTATGCTTCCTTCCGGGATCTCGATCACAATGCCAGCTCCGCTACCCGCCGCCATGGCCAACCCATCGACATGGATGATCCACATCTCGTCTCTGTGCTGCGCAGAAGTGGAGGCAGGATTCTCGTCGACGAGCTGTGAGGGTGGCGCATCTGGTTGGGCGTCGTGCGCCGCGCTGCCAATCTCTTCAATGGTGCACTCCGCCACGAAGTCTGCTAACGCCTGGACTTTAATCGTCGCCCTGGGCTTATAAATGATGTCGAACTCACTGAGCTCGACAATCCAATTTAGCATCCTGCCCGATCTCTCTAGCCTCCTCAGATTCTTCTCCAGCGGTAAATTGGTGTAGATAGTGATGCAATGAGCCTGGAAGTATGGGCGGAGTTTCCTTGCTATCAGTACCAGGCCATAGGCGACCTTCTCAATTGGGCTGTAGAGGGTCTCTGCCTCCCGGAGCACCCGGCTTGCATAGTAGATTGGCCGTTGGATCCCCCCTTCTTCTTTAATCAGGACCGAGCTGACAACTTCTTCAGTGGCGGTAAGATAGAGGCCGAGCTGCTCCCCTTCATCCGGCCTGGCAATCAGCGGCGGGCTCTATAGATACGCTTTAAGCTCATCGAAGGCTATGGCATAGCTGTCATCCCATCTCACTCCCTTCCTGTCGCCCTTCCTGACGTCGTGGGCCTCTCTCAAGATCTTGAAGAAAGGGAGCGACCTTTTGACAGACTTTGACAAGAATCTCCCCAGTGCAGCGATCCGGCCGTTTATCTTCTGTAGGTCTCGGAGCGTCTTCGGCTCGCTCATGTTGATGAGGACAGATATCTTGTCGGGGTTAGCCTCGATTGCTCGCTTCATGATCATGAGGCCGAGGAACTTCCCAGACTAGACACCAAAGATACACGTCGTCGGATTGAGCCGCAGATTATAGCGCCGCACCTACTGGAAGGTCTCTCCAAGATCGGCAAGATGGTCTTCTGCTCTCTTGGACTTCACCAACATATCATCGATGTAGACCTCCAGGTTTCTGTCGACCTGGTGGTGAAAGATCTTGTCCACCATCTGCTGATAGGTCGCCCCGGTGTTCTTCAGGCCGAAAGGCATCTTGGTGTATCAGAACGTCCTCCGGTCAATAATAAACGATGTCTTCTCCTCGTCGTGGGGCGTCATTTGGATTTGATTGTAGCCAGTGAAGGCATCCATGAAAGTCAACAACTCATAACCGGAGGCATTGTCTATCAGATGGTCGATCCTGGGCAGCAGGAAGCTATCTTTTGGGCAGGCCTTATTAAGGTCGGTGAAATCCACGCACATCCACCACTTACCACTGGACTTCTTTACCTTGACCTCATTGGTGAGCTACTCTGGCTAGCTCACTTCTCTGATGAATTTGGCATCCAAGAGTTGCTTCACCTCTTCCTCTGCTGCATGCTTCTTCTCGCCTCCTACCCCTCTCTTCTTCTACCGGATGGGGCGGGCTTCGGTGTCGACATGTAACTCATGGGCGATCACACCTGGGTCGACTCCGGGCATGTCGGAGGGTGACCATACGAATACGTCTACATTTGCCCTGAGGAGGCGAATCAGGTCTGCCCTCAGACCCTCGGTGAGCTTTGTGTCTATCGACACCATCTTGTCCACTTCCTCCACCACCGGTACCTCCTCTACGTCCTCCACTGGAGCAGATCATTGATGAGTGAAGTCCTTCCAATCATCGAAGAGGTCGATCGACAAGGCCTGCTCGGATCCCTTGTGCTTAGTGAAGCCGATGTAGTAGCTTCGGGAGAGCTTCTGTGACCCTCACACCTGTCCAGCTCCGTGCGGGGTCTGGAACTTCACCATCTGATGCAGGAGCGAGGGAAGAGCTTTGACAGTAGTCATGTAAGGTCGTCATATGATACCGTTGTATATCGAGGTGATGTCGACGACGACAAACTACGTCATCCAAGTGACGACTTAGGCCTCTTCCCCAAGGTGACCGACAGTGTGATCACCCCAACAATAGGCACCGAATATGTGGTGAAGCCTATAATCGGGCCTAAGCACGGCTTCAGCTCCGCCTGGTCGAGCCCCATCCTCAGAATCGTGGACAAGAACAAGATGTCACACGAACTACCTGTATCGACTAGGAGCCTGCTCACAATCACCGGGCCGATGAAAGCTTCGATAACGATGGCATCCTCATGGGGCAGCTCGACCCTGTCCAGGTCGTCATCAGAGAAGGAAATAGGGGGACGAGCCACTCTCCTCCGCTTCGCCCTGGCGGTGGCGCTGGTTGTTATGACTTACCGAGCATAAACCTTCCTCACCGACATTGATGTGCCGCCCTGGGCTGGCCAGCAGCATATAACATTCACACGCATGACTGGCTCAGGCACGTGGTGGGCCACTTGCTCGACATCATGGATTGGTTGCTCAGGCCCCGCGACGGCCCTCCTCCCTCGGTCAGGTCTAGGTGGGTCGACGAACCTCTGGAGATGTCCCTCTTGGAGCAGCCGCTCAATATCCCTCTTCATGGCGAAGCAATCATCAGTGTCGTGGCCATTGTCGCGGTGGTACCGAAAATATTATTGCATACTACTCCTACCACCTCTCACCCTCGCCTCTGGGGGTGGGTCTTTGAGGAGTCCGCCAGTCAGGGCCGCCGCCATCACATCGGCCAGGGGGCGTTGACCCGGGTGTAGTGTGCCACCTCCTGTGCTCTCTCCTGCATGCCCCTCGGGGTGAAATTTCTGGGAGTGAAGAACCCCCTGAAGGGTCCGGGGAGATCTTGCGCTGGTGGCCCCCCTGCTCATGCCCTTGGGGGCGGTCTGTGTCACGACCCCTGCCTCGGTCCTGTTTGCAGACCCAGGGGCGCTCATCCTGCCTCGGCCGCTCAGTGGGTCTAGTTTCAACATGGGGGGCTACACCAGCAGGGGTACTCTGCACCGGCCCCAGGGCCTCCTCGCTCACCATGAACTTCTCTGCCTGAGCGTAGAGGTCGGGAAGGTTGGCGGGCGGATCTCAGAGCAGCGACTTGTGAAGACTTCTGTTCGCCAATCCCTTTTTGAAGGTGGCCATGAGGAGCTCCTCGCCGCAGCTCGTTACATCGAGTAGCTCTTTGTTGAAGCACTACCAGGAAGCTGCTGATGGTCTCTCCCTCCTTCTGGACCACTGTGAACAAATAGTCTGACGCCTTCTTTTTTTCTGCCCCGCCAGGAATTGGTTGCAGAACTTCTGTGAGAGATCGTCAAATGAATCAATGGAACCACTGGGCAGGCCGTTATGCCACTCGCTTGCTGCCTCCTTCAAGGTGGTTTGGAAAACTCGACAAAGGAGGGCGTCGCTACCCCGATGTCCTCCATCCTGTCCTTGTATAACTTCACGTGATCCAGGGGATCGCCCGAACCATCATAGAGTTTAACATGAGGTAGCTTGAACCTATATGATATCAGGGTTGAGATCACCCTGCGAGACAATGGATTGGCCACTCCGGGGCCAGGGGGAGGCGCTGGCTCGCCATTCTGTCGATTGGAATCACCAGAAGAGCCACCTTGGTGCTCAGGGGCGTTCCTCCCTCTCTCCTGAGGGGTGGGGCTACGGTCGCGGCTCCTCTGCCTTTCGTCTCCCCGCCTAGGAGAACATCGATCTCACCGGGGGGCTTCTACTATGGAACTCGTGCCCTCTCTCCTTGGGCTAGGTGATCTTCCACGACGGTGGATTTTAACAGGATGCTTCGGTGGGGCATCCCTCCGCACCATTGAGGCCGACGCCAAGGGGACTCCTCAACTCCCCTCTTGGAGCCTTTCTTTCTCTACGTCAAGGAGGCGAGGCCATCGACGAGATGCTTCCTCCTGTAATCGCCTGTACTGGGCGGCTTCTTCCTCCTTGTTGATCTCTCTCTGCAGAGCGGCTACCTCCGCTTCGTCGAACCACCTCTGTTGTGCTGCCACTGCTTCCTCATTAATCTGGGGGATGAGATCTCTCCTCATGCCATGGGGCTCGAAGGGGCCCTCTACCCGAGACGGCCCGTCTGCCGCACATCGGTCTACTCCTCCATCATCTTGGTGAAATTCTAGAAGCTCTCGTAAATGCCGAGGGCCGTGTCCTGAATGGCCGCAACTGACCCCTCAAGGGGTTGATTTGCCAGGGAAGCTCTTCTGGGAGTGTGATGCCCCTCGGCAGAGGTGGCCTCAGGGCGTCGTCGATCATGGCCTTTAGTCGACCTGGCCTCCTCAGAGGCGAAGGCGACATGACAGCGGGTGACTGGCCGTAGAGAGGATTGCACCGAGGGCGTGTGGATCTTGACATGGGTGTAACCCTCATTCATACAGACGGTACCAACTGTTGCGGGTCAAGTCTACACATAATAGAATTTGTTTGTAGTGGGAATCACAGGTACAATGATTTACAGGTTTTGGGTGAAGGCGAGGCTAGGACGACTCGGAGCACACTTCAAGGGTGAAGAGCCCTAGGTCGCCTAGAGGTCGCATGAAGGTCACCTGTTCCTGGTAGCTGAGGCGAGCTCCCTGCGAGGATGAACAAGAGGTTAAAAAGGCAGGGCCGGCTGTCGGCCCTGAGCCCCTCTGATGCCTAAGTCAGGATTAGGGCTTAGAAAGGGGGGGCTAAACACGTAGGTCGAGCTAAAGTGGGTCGACCTGTTGTGGCGAGCAATGGTGGAAGAACAAAGTTATGGACGACCTTTACTCGAGTGTGTGTGAGTAAGAGCTTTTGAATCAATTTTACCCACCAACAATAACAACAACTCACCAACCCCCTCAATGAAGGCAAGAGGGGGTATTTATAGGGCTGAGAGGCGGTTGCTCACCGTCTTGTCAGCCGTCGAATCATCCCTACTGGCACTCGAGTGCTGGGGCTGTGGCTGGGATATTTACCGCATTAATGGTTTCAGGCGGTATCAGAGGCATTAATGAGACGCGAGGGGCGGCCATCAGTTCTTCCTTTTAACCGCTGGCATTAATGGTGAGTAGGTGAGCTCACGTCACCATGTCAGAGATATTTATGCTTGGTCGCCCTCAAGGGCGAGCTGTAGGGAGACGAGTAGATTCGGCTCCTCCGGAGGATGCTCCTTGTTGCGGGCGGGCGAGCTGGTCCCAGGTAAGGCGAGCTGTTAGGTCGTTGAGGCGAGCTTCTTGGTGGTTCTGGAAGGAGAGCTTGCGGTGGGGCATAGCGAGCTTCTTGGGGGCGAGGTGTCCAGTTCGACAAGCGTCCTATCAGGTGAGTCGATGAGGTGTCGGCTTGGGCCTTTAGCGCAGATGGGCTTCAACTTCATGGGCTGGCCTCTAGGGCGTAACGACCCTCGATAACATATGGTATAAAAATCTAAATGTTAGATGGTATTTGACGCTCGATAACATGTTCAGCTGAGCTTGAAAGTAGTTCAAAGACTATTGATTTTACCATATGACATTTTTTCTTGGGATATAGAAGCGTTGTAGTATTTTGATCTATGTTAGATTTTCATTTGTAGACTGGCAACGATAGCAATGTGTTTATGTTTGGGATATCGATCAATGAACATACTGTTTTGTATTCTTCACAATAGCAAATGCTGATGATTTAACTGAGAAGGAAAAGACAGTATCGACTTTGGTAGATATGGATTTCCTTGCCAAGAAGGCATCTACAGCCAATGATAGATGAAGTAAGTTACTCAAAATAGTGAGCACCTATTCACTTTTGGCCTCTGTTGCTCTTGTATTGCCTCATCAGTGGTAGCCACAATGGGGGAGAGTTGAGAGAATGGCCTTGCCAAGTCATGATGGTGATTAGTAGGGTTGAGGTGAGGTAAGAGAGTCTGAGAGTAGTAGCCTTAGTAAGCAGGCATGATGTGGGCTTAGTAGCAGTCGTTGTTCCCGTAGCTTTATGCTTCGTACCACTGTCATGATCAAACATACCCAACAAGCTCATGTCTGACTAATTTCTCATTCTAGTCTCTAATCAATATATCATACCTAATACGTCCATGTTAACCTAATTTTAATCGTGTTTTTGGTTGTAGTCTAGATTTGTTGATTACTTTGTCGGATCAGGACTGCGCTGAGTAGGTCATTATTGCTTCCACTGAAGGATCACTTCTCTCTGATTATCACTTCGTTTATCTCTCCATGGACTTCAATTATGATACCATTCTACACCGTAATTATATCTAAACTTTGATGTGTTTGGATTAATTAAGATTAAGATATATATGACATTATATATCTTAAATCACCCCCACCCCCACCCCACACACAAAACATATAGCATATATATATAGTAGTTTTCGGGTGCGAAAAGCATGGTGCGAAAGCCCATACGAAAAACATTTTATCTTTTTCACAAATTTGTTTGCAAAATTTTTTTTGATGTTTAATCCATACAATTATATACCACAAGAAAAATAATGACTGAACCATAGGGGGATTTGAGCACCGATTCACCCGTTACAAAATTTAACGGTTATAGAACAATATAACTTCTTGTAATACCTTGATCGAAGGCCAAATCTCATTATTTTTCAACCATTATTTTGTAGGGGTGTATAACAACAGAAAGTGAATGAGGAAAAAAATTTCAAAAAAATAAAACATTTTCGCACGAAAATTCTGTGCGAAATATTTGCATTTGAAAATTTTGCTATACATAGAGGAATATGTATGTGTGCTGACAACACAGGAAATTTCCTGTGCTATAAGTATTTTGGGGGCCTCAAAAACAATTGTTTTAATTTTTTTGCACTATGTTCTTCAACTTGTTAGCCATATCCCCACAAATTTTCTAGTCAATCCAACATTTTTTGAGGCTCCATCCATGCATTTCAAAAAGATAGCTCAAGTTCTGAAACTGCCAGTGCAATCTATTTTTAATGCATGGATGGAGGCTCAAGAAGTGTTGGATTGACTTGAAAATTGATGAGGATGTAGCTAACAAGTTGAAAAACATAATGAAAAAACATTAAAAAAAATTATTTTTTGGGCCCTCAAATTGCTCACAGCATAGGTAGGTCGAGCCTGTGCTGTCAGCACACCTCCATATTCCTTATATATATAGATATAGATAGATAGATAGATAGATAGATAGATAGATAGATATATATATATATATATATATATATATGTATATATATTATATAAAACAGGGATGTTATCATGGGTTTTTGGATAAGAGATATTGGTTATGTGTATTGTTGTATGTGGATATGTGTATTATTGTATAAGAGATTTTGGTTAAGAGATAATGGATAAGAAATAATGGATAAGAGATTTTGGTTATGAGTAATTGGTTGTGTTGTTTATATAGATTTTGTATATGGGGTATGATAAATTGAGATATGAGATACGTGATAAGATAAGAAATCAAATCATTTTGTATTTTAAATTTTGAAATCAAAATTTCAAAATTTCTTTTTGCAGTTGATCGCATTTGGGAGGGAAAGTGATTACATCACATCACATATGAGAGGGAAACGGAAATTTTGATCACATCACAGTTTACTCTGTATTTGAGGGTTGCGAAGCAGATAATTTTGCGCGCCATGAGCAAGCAAAGCAAGGGAGAGCACCCTCATTGCCATCATCGCCATCATCTGCTACCTCCTCCAGCTCAACAACGAAGAACAGTAAGAAGAGCACCATCTTCTACCTTAGCTCAACAACAAAGAGCAAGCACATCAAGATCTCATCTTCTACCTCCACATCGGTGAGCTCTTCTTCTTCTCCTCAACCTCTTCCTCTTCTCCTCAATTTTTTTCTTTTAATTTATTTCACCCTCACATTTTTTTCTTTTACTTTATCCTCACATTACAGTGCTTTGAGCTTCATCACGACCTCAGCAACTCAACCCTTGGTGAGCTTTGTGAGTTTGAGAGCTTCATCTTTTGAGAGCTTCATCACGTCCTCTAGACCTCAACCCTTGGTGATTTTAAGAGAATTGGTGAGCTTTTATGGTTATGCATCATTTATATTGCTTAAGAATGAGCTTGCTGAAATCTTCGGGATATGTTTATGTGTACCAACAGAATAATTCATTTTTCTATCTAATTCATTTTGGGATATGTGTCTGTGTATACCAATTGAAATCTTTGGGAGATGTTTGCAAGAAATCTTTGGGATGTGTTTCTGTGTATACCAACTGAATAATTCATTTTGCTATCTAATTCATTTTGGGATATGTGTCCGTGTATACCAACTGAAATCTTTGGGGGATGTTTGCAAAAAACATGTACAAAAATTTCATTTTGCTATCTAATTCATGGAAAATCTTTTGGAGATGTATGTATTTTTCAGTCCATACATGAATAGGGGAGCTTGAAGGGGGGAGTGTGCAATTTATGGACTGAAATTGCACTTGGCCTTTTTTCAGTCCATTGAAAATCATGTTTTTTCATTTTGCAAACTCTTATTCATTTTGATTTTCAGTCCATTTTTCCTTTTGCAAACTTTGAAATTGCAAACTCTTATTCCAGTGTTGCAAAATAGTTTGAAAATCATAATACTCCAGTGTTGCAAAATAGTTTGAAATTAGTTTGAAAATTTCAGTTTGAAAATTACTGTCAAGTCTCAAAATTTCATTTAATTTGTGCAATATGTGTAATTTGGTGCAATATATGCATCAATTGGGTGTGCTTATTCAAAATTTCATTCTATATGTGTAATTTGGTTCAGTTTGCAGTTGCTCTGTAGTGCTCAATGCCATACCAATTTAGCATTCAGTTTGTAAATGCAGTGTTCATCAAACTGAAATTATGTTACTCCAGTGTTCATCAAATGTTGAGGATTTTAGCATTCAATGTTTGTGTGTGTTGAGAATTGAGGATTGAGGATTTTAGGACTGTTAAATTTGTAAAACATTTGAAAAGGGATTGACAATATAACAGTTATTTAACATTTGAAAATCCTAATACTCCAGTGTTGCGGAAAACAGTTATATCAAAATAATCCTAAACCTGGTGCATTGAGGATTATAGAATGGCTAAATGGATATGCATTTTTAGAATGGCTCATTGCTCCAGTTTGAACATTGTTGAATTTTTGAATTTGAAAAATTTACGGAGAGAAATAATTTTTGAATGATCCCTGTTTTCCATGGCTGAACAATTTGCAAAGGTTGCCTGGAACAAATTGTTTCCTATGCTATTGTTCCTATGCTTATGAAAATGATGGCTAAACATTGATGTCTTTAAGAATTGTTTAAATATGTGTCCTGAAGATGAGATCTTGATGCTAAATCATATGTCTTTAAGAATTGATATTTGCTTGATAGTATATGTCTTTAAGAATTGTTCAACTTATGAGAATCAGCTTGATAGCAAATATTTTAAGCTCAATAGCATATGAACTGAATTGATATTTGCTAAACTGAATTGATATGTGTCCTGAACTGAAGATGAGATGTGTCCTAAACTGATCTTGATTTAGCATATGGTATGTGTCCTAAACTTATGAGCTCAATAGCATCAATTGCAAATATTAGCTTGATAGTATATGTCTTTAAGAATTGTTCAACTTACGAGAATCATATGTGTCCTGAACCCAATTTGGAAAGTAATTCCAGAACCCAAATACTTTAAATATTGTATTGTAATTGAGTATGCTAAATAATTTGAGTATTGTAATTGATAAGTATATTTGATAAGTACTTTAAATATGCTGTCATATTCATAAATTTGAATAATCTGTCATGTTCTGGAACTGAACTTTTCTATTTAGCATCAATAATCTATATCAATATGCTAAATTTTTAATTGATATTGAAACTGGAACTGAATGGGTCATATTGAATCCAGTTTGAAATTTTCTGGAACTGAGTGGGTGTGCATTGGGTGTTGAATTGTATCAACTGAGTGGGTTTGGGTTAGAAAACTCAGAATGCACACCCATTTGGGTCATTTTCAAAACTGAATTGGCTCAGAAAATTTGGGTCATTTGGGTTTTGAAATTTGGGTGTGCATTCTGAAATGGGTCATACTCTAACTGAGTATGAGTATGACCCATTTGGGTCATTTGGGTCAGAAATTTGGGTCATACCAAATTTGGGTCTTAAATTTTCTTACCCAAATTTTGGTATGACCCAAATTTCTGACCCAATTCAGAATGCACACCCATTTCTGAAATGGGTCATACCCAAAATTTGGGTCATTTGGGTCATTTGGGTCATTTTCAAAACTGAAATGAGTATGACCCATTTCAAAACTATGTGTAATTTGGGTCAGAAAATTTCAAAACTGAATTTGGTTCAGAATGGGTCATACTGAATTGGTGTGCATATTCAGTTTGAAAATTTATTGGGAGCCATGGAAAAATTTGCTCATTTTAATGGTTTGGTTTAATGAGCTTATGAGCTTAAATGGGAGACTGCAACCAATTGGGTTATGTCATATGAGAAATTGGGAGACTGCAAGCAAGAAATTTGGTTATGCCATGGAACAATTAGCATAGAAAACAATAGCATATGAAACAATAGCATGGAAATAATTAATTTGGCAATTAGCAATGAGAAAAATTGGCATATGAAAGGTGGCATGTGTCCCATGCTTGCAGTTTGAAAATTGATTTTTCAGTTATGGCAGTTACATGTTGCATTATAAGATACCCATATGAAAAATTTCATGAATTGCTCATTTGCTAATGAATAGAGATGTGTGCTAAAAACATTATGAATTGAGATGCTGAAAGTTTATCCATTGCAAAATTTCAAAATTTCATATCATTTTTACAGGACACTGAAATGCAATATTAATTGAAGGCTATAATTTAGTGAAATTTTAAGAGTTTGCAATTTCATTCATGTTTTTTTAATACCAATACATTCACTTGACTGAGTTTGAGAGAATTGGTTATGAATGCATAGAGATGTAAATAGGAATGAGCTTGCTATTTTGCAATGGATGAGCTAGAAAATTTTTATCCTGTTGAATTGCAAGATCAACAAAATAGCAAGCTCATTCAATAGGATATATGAATGGATGCGCTTGCTGACTAATTGGTTATGGAATGGATGCGCTTGCTGACTAATTGGTTATTGCAAGCTCAACAAAATAGTAAGCTCATTCAACAGGATATATGAATGGATGCGCTTGCTGACTAATTGGTTATGAAATTTTATCCATTGCATAACAACTGAAATTTTGTCCATTGCTAAAGAATAGAGATGTTATGAAATTTTGTCCATGTGCTCATTCAAAATAGTTTCAAGTCACGTTTCACTTTATATTATGGAAGTTTAAATTTCTCAAGCTATTTTGAAACTTTTATTTTGAAACTATTGAGCTTGAATGGGCAATCCCATATATTGTTGAAAAATGAGCTGGCTGAAAAATGAGCTGGCTGAAAAATGAGCTTGATGAATTTCTCACACTTAAACCAACTGAAATTTCAAGGCAGATTTGTTTATACTTAAACCAACATAGGAAATGAGCAACTGGGATATGAATATTGAGGTTTCATAAACTGGGAAATGAGGTTGAGCAATGAGCATGAATTAGAATGAAACTTGACTGAAATTTCATCAAGCTATTTTGAGACTTTTATTTTGAAACTATTGAGCTTGAATAGGCAATCCCATATATTGCTGGAAAATGAGCTTGCTGAAAATTGAGCTTGATGAATTGCTCATACTTAAACCAACTGAAATTTCAAGGCTGTTTTGTTTGATACTTAAACCAACATAGGAAATGAGCAACTGGGATATGAATATTGAGGATTCATGAAATGGGGTAGAAGATGAGCTATGGAACTTGAATGTTCTTGACTTTAGTTTGACTTAGGAAATGAGCAATGAGCATTTTGGAACTATTTCAATTTTTGAAAAACTGGGATATGAATATTGACATAGCTCATTGCTCATTGCTCATTGCTCAGTTCCAATATCCCAATTCCCAGTTCCAAAATTGAAATAGCTCATTTCCCATGGACATTGCTCATTGCTCACTTCATGAAAAATTGAAAAACTGGGATATTGGAACTATTTCATATCCCAGTGAAAAACTGGGATATTGGAACTATTTCAATATCATTGCTACCAGCAATGAGCATTTTGGAAATAGTTCCAAAAACTGGGATATGTAATAGTTCCAAACTTGAATGCTCATTGCTCATTGCTTAGTTCATGAAAAATTGAAAAACTGGGATATGAAAAATTGAAATAGCTCATTTCCTATGGACTTTGCTCCCAGCATTTTGAAAAATTGAAATAGCTCATTTCCTATGCTCATTGCTCATTTCCTATGGACAAATTGAAATAGCATGGACAAAAAAACTATTTTGGAACTTGAATTTAGTTTGACTTACCTGAAATTTTCAACCCAATGAGAAAAATCTTCAAGGTGAAATGAAATGCTCATTTTCAAATGACTGAAATTTTCACTGGTGGTGTTTTGTGAAATGAAATGCTCATATTTGGGGGTTTTATGACTGATGTTGTTTTTTTGCTGATGCTTAGTTTTCAAATGAAATTTTGACTGATGGTGTTTTTTGCAATATGATGCTAAAAATTGGATTTTTCAAACTCTTTAAATTTTAAAAAAGTGTTTTGTTGAGAATGAGCAAAATTTTCAAGCTTGAAGAAGGATTTTTTTGCATCAATGAATAGAATGAGCAAATTTGTCCCACTTTGTCCTGTTTAGCATTGATGCTACATATTCCAACTGCAAGCTTGAAAATTTGCTCATTATATTTAGCATTTGTCCCAATTTGTCCTGTTTAGCATTGATGCTAATTTTTGAAACTTGAAATGATTTTCATTTCTATGAGATGTTAAATTTTGGACCTTGACATGAATTTGAATATTTCTATCAAGTAACATGGATTGAGGTAAAATATTCATACATTTACTGAATTCTTCAAGTTTACATTCAAATGTTGACTGCAATGTGCAATTCTGCAAGTTTTTGAGAATTTGGATATTAAGCCTATGAAATTGCAATTGATTGTAATGGGAGAACCTCAACCCCTAAACCCCTGTTTAAATATTTCTATCAAGTAACTGAAATTGTTCAATATTTTTGTTTAACAGGATTTTTGACTATTACTTGATATTTTTGTTTACATATTTCTATTAAATATTGAGCCTTGAAACTTAAACTGAAATATTGAAAATAGTTAACTTAAACTTAAACTTAAACAATTTTGAGCATTGAGCATATGAAACTGAAGCTCTCACCTTAAGTAACTTATGGATATCAATTTCTGAGCACCTCATGAAACTTAAACTATTTCAGTTTTATTAGCTATCAAATTGTTTATGAAACTGAAGCTATCACCTTATGAAATTGAAACTAAAATTGGTGAGATTGGTGAGCTTCAGTTTCATACGGTGATATAATTCAATTGGTGAGATTGTTTATGAAAATGAATACTATGATTTCAAATTGGTTACAACTATTAATTTTTGATATACCTGCGTTTATACCATGAGTTTATACCATGTAGAAATTGAATGACTCATTTTGAAACATGACCAATAGAAATTTCACACATATCTAGAAATTAGTATCCTATTTTGAACCATGACTCATTAGTACTCATTTTGAAACATGCCTCATTTTGCATGTATACTGAAAACATGATATTAGAAAACATGATACTGATTTCAAGAGAAATTTCATGCAAGATATTGGAAAACAGGATATTAGAAAACAAGATATCTCTTGAAATTATACAAGCAAACTTGAATGAATTTCATTTTTTCAAACTATTTTGAAACAATTTTGAAAATTTTAAACCACTGAGAAAAATATTCAATTTTGAAACTTGAATGATTGCTATGGCATTGATATGCACTGAGATATCAATCCTAAGTATGGGCTTTCTTTTATAAAAAGAGTGGACACGTTACATTGATGAATTCTTTAAATTTTGTTGGCCTAGGTCCTAAATTTCAGGGATATCAATACTGAGATATCAATATTAGGATACAACTATTATAACATTCACTTAGGTCCTAAATTTTGATGGCTTTTCGTAGCAAACTTGATGTACCAAAAGATCACGTAGTCAATAGTAATATCACCGTAGCTACATGAGTTAGACGACCATGTATGTACTTGGAGTAATTGTTTACTTTAATTAGTTAACATGATTGTTGCAAGGGTTGTCTTGCTTTCATATTTGTTTACAATTATTAGTTACTGTTTCTGCTATTTTTCGCAGGACACATTAATTGTACGGAGAGTGCGGGGTCAACGCGGTCAAAGGGGGGGACACGCGGGACCCTCACGTTGCCGTGGCAGTCGCGTGAGACGGAGCTGACCGGTGGGGTTGGCCGATGGCGCGTTCGCTCGAGCGGGAAGGCGTGGCTCTGTTCTTTGGCGGGCCGAGGGGTTGCCTCGGCGAGACGACGACCTCTGGGATCGGTTGAAGGCGGAGTCGCTCATTGGGGGACACACGGATCCTTGCGTCGGCTCGGCGAGGGGTAGCCTCTGCAGAGCGACGTCTTCGTGGTGGAGGAGACGAACGGGCTCGGGGACGTGGGCGCTCGGCTCCGGTTGGAAGGACGCTGAGGGGAAGCCTCGGCGTCGCTGGATCTCCTGGACCTGAATAGACGAGGGAGCTCGTCAGGGGGGTCGGACCTTGGTTCCGACCAATTCCCCTCCGATGCCTAAGTCAGAACGGATCTGTGTAGGAGCTCAGTGGGATTGAGTATGGCTCGCAGAGAGACCGATACCCGAGTCCTCAGGCCGAGCTTTGGAGGAAGAATATTATAGGTGGAAGAAGGAGTCATAGTGATAGTATACGATACCATGGTTGTAGATCGCAAAGATCCGGGCCCCCTTCCAATGACGCCCGCCCCTTCCTCATATAGACGAATCATGCTCATAATGACGTGACATCATGGCCGCCATTCATGGGGTCGTGCAAATGGGGAAGTGTTGACCCCCTCTAATTGCGCCCACTTGATGACGCCATGAAGGTGGAGTCATGGCCATGAGTGATTGCCATAATTGGCGGGCCATGAAGGCGGGGGAGTGATGGCCATTAAGTCTGGCCATGAAGTCGAGCCTTGATGGCTAGATGGCCATTTAAGTCGGACCATTATCGGCAAGTTATGGCCATGAAGATGGTTGCCATGTCTTACGAGCCATGATGGCTAAAACGATGGCCGTTAAGTTGGGCCATTATTTCATCCACTATGAAAGTGGTTAATCTTTTTGGGCCTTCGTATTGGAGGGAGAAGTGCGGCCCGCCCGTAGGATCCTTGGGTCGGGGCCCCAAGGCCGTAGTAGACCCGGCCCGTTCTGGCCCGGTCAAAATAGTCCGATCAATTGCCCCCATCTTCTGAGCTCCACCATTGTTAAGGTGGAGGTCGGGAGATGTAGTATAACGGGGAAGAAGTTGCTCTTTTTGTAGAATTTGGTCCGTCCTGCGGAGCCGATTAGTGACAATAAGTTGTCGCGATTTGTTTGGTGGTGAGGGGAGTTGTCCCTCGGCTTACGGCCGACGAAGGAGATCCGTTCGGTGGCGAGGGGAGTTGTCTCTCGGCTTACGGCCGACGAAGGAGATCCGTTCGGTGGCGAGGGGAGTTGCCCCTCGGCTTACGGCCGACGAAGGAGATCCGTTCGGTGGCGAGGGGAGTTGTCCCTCGGCTTACGGCTGACGAAGGAGATCCGTTCGGTGGTGAGGGGAGTTGCCCCTCGGCTTACAGCCGACGAAGGAGATCCGTTTGGTGGCGAGGGGAGTTGCCCCTCGGCTTACGGTTGACGAAGGAGTGCTCGGCCTACTGGGGGGTTGCCCCCAGCCCTTTGACCGATCTGTTCGTTCGGTTGCGAAGGGAGTTGCCCCTCGACTTATGGCCGACGAAGGAGATCCGTTCGGTGGCGAGGGGAGTTGTCCCTCGGCTTACGGCCGACGAAGGAGATTCGTTCGGTGGCGAGGGGAGTTGCCCCTCGGCTTACGGCCGACGAAGGAGTGCTCGGCCTACTGGGGGGGTTGCCCCCAGCCCTTTGACCGATCCGTTCATTCGGTTGCGAGGGGAGTTGCCCCTCGACTTATGGCCGACGAAGAGGGTGAAGTCCTTGTAAAGCCTTTCGAAGATTCCATGGTGGCGCTCTGCCGTTGCTTCGTCCAGATCGGTGGATGCAGGAGTTGTTCGACAAGCGGGGACCCAGCAGCACGATCGGAGGAGCAATCTGGGTGCTTGATCTTGGACGGGGGTGCTTCGACCAGATCGGCTCGGCCATGGTCGGAGGAGCGGTCTGGATGCTCGTCTGGTTCAACAGCTCCGTCGCAGTGGGGATAACTTTGTAAGCTCGACAAGGGGGCTTGGCATTGAGACTCCGATACTTGGCAAGGTGGTCGGACTCGTCTGGTCGGCCTCATCTAGACACAGCTCCAGTTCCGTTTCCAACTTTAGCTCCAGCTCCAGCTCTGACTCCAGCTCCGGCTCTCGCACCGGCTATTGCTTTTGTCTGTTTGGCGGTACGACTAAGGTAGCTCGGCAGGGGCGGCACAGTGATGGGAGCTCAGCTTATATGTTTGGCGACGGCAGCACGGCGTCTGTTTGACGGACGTCGGGACAATGGCCAGGGATGGTGGTAGGGCCATCGATGAAGGCTGAGTCGGGGCTAAGCCCGACGCTTGCGAGGGTCGTTGGTGTTGTCTCTTGTCTGAAATCGATCGAGATCTCATTCTCCTTGGCGGCCTTGCCGAGCCGCTTGTAGCCCCGCGTCTTCCTGGCCCGTCTTCGGATCTAGAAGCACTCCTTGCGCCTCTCCCTCAAGTTGGTCGAGGCCGCAATACCGGTCGTCGTGTGATCCGGCGTTGTCGCGGCCATGACAGCCTTATCTACAAGCTTTTTGTGAGACATTTGTTGAAACCGAAGGATGTGGCTTTTAATCACCATCTTGAAAGAAGTTTAAGAGAGGAGAATTGTTAGGGAAGCTCTTGTAGTTGTCTGATGGCACACAATTAATTAGCAAGGGGAAAGAGGATAGTTTGACCTTTTTGCTGGGTCGGCCTCGGACTCGGACTGGACTGGTCAGCCTCCTCTGGGGTCGGCCTCGGCCTCCTCTGGGGTCGGCCTCGGCCTCAGCCTGAACTAGTCAGCATCGGCCTCTGCCTGAACTGGTCGGCCTCGGCCTTGGCCTGAACTGGTCGGCCTCGGCCTCGGCCTGGACTGGTCGGCCTCCTCTGGGGTCGGCCTCGGCCTGGACTAGTCGGCCTCCTCTGGGGTCGCCTCGGCCTCGGCCTGAACTGGTCAGCCTCGGCCTCGGCCTGAACTGGTCGACAGCTTGGATAAAGGCTGCTTGGGTCGATCTGAGGAGGTGTGCGCTTAGGTCGAAGGTCGCCGCCGTTCCTCAGATCTGAGCAGCTCAAAAGGTTGTTGGACAAAGTTCGGGCAGAGGTCGGCTTCAATCCGAGGTAAGCTCCATAAGATGAGCTCCGTCAATCGAGGTCTGAGCTAAGGAAAGCTCCGAGCTTGGTCGTCCTACGGTGAACGTGGATGCATTGACATTGGAATTGCCGAGTCAGAAGTCCACTGTCCGACGAAAGGGCTCGGTGCAGATGCTCGAATTTGAGTGGAGATCAATTGGACGCATTGAGTGGATCTTTGATGATCTCTGACCCCAGCGAGGCGTGGGGCAGATCATGCCTCGACAAGACGTGGTCCGATGAGCGTTTGGCTCGATAGTTCGATGATGACGGAGGATCTATGCTCAGACCGCGGCTATGGATGTTGGAAGCCCATATTCACATCAGCAATGGATCACTCAGATGACTCAGGCTGTTGATGTCCTCGGCACACTTCTTGAAGCGGAGGTTGCGGTCGTTGATGATAATTCCTCTGTAGCCTCTGGCTGCTCGATGTAAGCTGAGTGAGGGGAAGTGGAATGGCTTCTTTCCCCACGTATCTTGATATAGAGAGGTGCGACTCGGCAAACTCGGAGGATAGCTTCAGGTGCCCGGGAGAGCAGCCCTCCACAGTCGGTGGCGACATGCTCGAACTGATCCGTAGGCTTGGAATGATCCTTGATCTCAGCGGTGACGTTGGCAGGGAGGTGTTGTTCGGATTTTCGGATGATGGCAGCTTTTGAGCTCGGATGGAAGCGGTTCCGCAAGCTTGATAGGGAAGCTCGGTAAGGAGGCTCGCCAAGGAAGCTCGTCAAGCCCGGAATGGGAGATCCATAGGCTTAGCAGGATGACATGGTCGGCCGGGTTCGCTGCTCAGCAGGCCCGCCTCATCTTCGGCAGCAGCAACTGCCAAGGGTAGCTCAGTCGACATGCCTATCATTGAATTGTCATGCCGTCATACGAGGTAGGACTCATCTGTACGCCTCCCCCTCCATGTCACCGTGGTTCTGAACAGGTCATATCCTCCCCGAGCGAGGCAGCCCGGTTGGCCTCCTTGGCAGGGCGCCTGAGCCCCAGACTTCTGACACGAAGGGGGGCGTAAACCCCTCGTCCGATCGCAGTGCAGGAGGCGGGATCCACCTCGCAAGGAAGAGTGGAGATGCAGCTCTCCCCTTCAATTTTCTGCGAAGATCCATGGCTTTGGGGTCCCCAGCTCTCTTCTCGTTGCCGTTGAGGAAGGCGCATTGCCGCCCAAGTGCCCAGCCAGGAGTACGGATGCTCGGATGGTTCACGAGCCCAGAGGTCGGAACTAGGCATCTCGGCATGGAGGAACGGCCCAGGCCCAGGCTCGGTGTGGACGAATGGGCTCCCGACGGCAGTAGCTTAGATATTGGATCTTGGTTCACTCGTCATGCTTGAATGAATCCAAGCTCAGTCATGTACCTGAAATAAGGGGAGAGGCGACAAATAATAGACAGATGGACTAACGAGTTTAAAGGAGAAATGACCTGACGGCAGTAGCTTATTCGTCTACGACGCGAGGGACCGGCTTTGTCCGATCGGTCGACAGGGGTGCCGAGTGCACTTCGGATCTGGGCTCTCCTCGGGGCTGGAGTCAGAGATGGAGGCGTTCTGTCGAGTCCCTCCCCTGAAGTTCCTACCGATGTCGCCGACGCGAGCTTCCTCCTCTTCATAGGCGACATTCGATGGAGACTAGTGCTGATGGTAGCGTCCAGGTTCAGATCCAGGCCTGTAGCCCTCACCTCTCGCTTAACGGCCGGCGGTGGAACGGCAACCACAGTTTGTCGGTTGGCGACAAGCATGGGTCCCGATCCGGAAGACTCTGATCTGATAGCGGAATCGACGGCGTCGTCGGATTTGGGCTCCTGGAACCCAGAGGAGGCGGCGACCAGAGATGTTGATACCGTCGATCACAGAGGAGGGGTAAGGCAGAGCGTGCTGCGAGATCCAAGAGATCCTCGAGATCCAAGAGCCGCGAATCTTGGGGATCCCATGCGCACTGCTAGATTGTCAGATCGGCGAGTCGGGGCATCATCGCCGTTGAAAGCACCATCGCAGCGACGATGATGGCCCTGACCGTCGTGCCCCGGTATGTGCTAGATGATTCCACATCGAATCCGAATTGGGTTTGCCGATTTTCTCCCCTGTACGGCTCAACTTTTCGTCACGGGATTTGGCGATGTTGATCTTTGCCTCAGGGGAGACCGAGCTATCCTAGTTGAGTGCTTGTGGTCCGGTGAAATGGATCACTCAGGTGAGGACTTGTAGTGAGCCTTTTGGAGAATGAGATCGTTTTGGTGACCGATAACAGCGATCGGGATTAAACCGAACGCTTTGGGGCCCAAAGTCCTCCTCTCGGAATCGGCCTTTCGGGCCCTTAGATTGGTGGAACGAATCATTGTCAATGTGGTTGATAACATGGGTGGTGACTCGTTCCCACAGACGGCGCCAAATGTTTCTGCTATTTTTCGCAGGACACATTAATTGTACGGAGAGTGCGGGGTCAACGCGGTCAAAGGGGGGGATACACGGGACCCTCGCGTTGTCGTGGCAGTCGCGTGAGACGGAGCTGACTGGTGGGGTCGGTCGATGGCGCGTTCGCTCGAGCGGGAAGGCGCGGCTCCGTTCTTTGGCGGGCCGAGGGGTTGCCTCGGCGAGACGACGACCTCTGGGATCGGTTGAAGGCGGAGTCGCTCATTAGGGGACGCGCGGATCCTCGCGTCGGCTCGGCGTGGGGTAGCCTCGGCAGAGCGACGTCTTCGTGGTGGAGGAGACGAACGGGCTCGGGGACGTGGGCGCTCGGCTCCGGTTGGAAGGACGCTGAGGGGAAGCCTCGGCGTCGCTGGATCTCCTGGACCTGAATAGACGAGGGAGCTCGTCAGGGGGGTCGGACCTTGGTTCCGACCAATTCCCCTCCGATGCCTAAGTCAGAACGGATCTGTGTAGGAGCTCGGTGGGATCGAGTATGGCTCACAGAGAGACCGATACCCGAGTCCTCAGGCCGAGCTTTGGAGGAAGAATATTATAGGTGGAAGAAGGAGTCATAGTGATAGTATACGATACCATGGTTGTAGATCGCAAAGATCCGGGCCCCCTTCCAATGACGCCTGCCCCTTCCTCATATAGACGAATCATGCTCATAATGACGTGACATCATGGCCGCCATTCATGGGGTCGTGCAAATGGGGAAGTGTTGACCCCCTCTAATTGCGCCCACTTGATGACGCCATGAAGGTGGAGTCATGGCCATGAGTGATTGCCATAATTGGCGGGCCATGAAGGCGGGGGAGTGATGGCCATTAAGTCTGGCCATGAAGTCGAGCCTTGATGGCTAGATGGCCATTTAAGTCGGACCATTATCGGTAAGTTATGGCCATGAAGATGGTTGCCATGTCTTACGAGCCATGATGGCTAAAACGATGGCCGTTAAGTTGGGCCATCATTTCATCCACTATGAAAGTGGGTAATCTTTTTGGGCCTTCGTATTGGAGGGAGAAGTGCGGCCCGCCCGTAGGATCCTTGGGCCGGGGCCCCAAGGCCGTAGTAGACCCGGCCCGTTCTGGCCCGGTCAAAATAGTCCGATCAGTTACCATTTGGAATGTAATATTATTTTAACACTTAGTCTAAACGATTCAGTTGTACGTTGGCATTCTTTGACCAGCATAAATATTTTATCCTTCCCATTTGCTTCACACCAACATGCGAACGGTATACAATTTGATAGTATAAACTAATGTATTACATGCTTGATTTACCATCATTAATCATGCTTATACCATGCACTCAATTTAGGCATCGGTTGATAGTGATGTACCAACCTCATGGAAAGGCCAAGAACAACATAGTCCTCTTACTGAGCCTATGATTAGTTCTTCACTACCAAGTGTTCGTCGCATTTCACCCTTGCGACAATGACAACATAAAAGGAATTATAACGAAACAATTTTTGACCAAGACGATGTACTTGATATATCTCAAATACCACCAGCCGTGGCAACTTCTCCGGTCGAACATGAAGATGCTATCTCAGCCTCGCGTAACAATGTGATTTCAGGACAAGTTCCTGGACTATCTGTCAGGTCATTATCAACCCGACTGTACATAAAATCTTTTCTCCTCCCATGTATTTTATTTGTGTTTATTTTTGTGTTTAAATTTGGATAGGGCTTTAGCTCAATGCAAAAGGAGAGAACGAGAACGTGAACAAGAACAACGAAACATATATCACGCTCTTACTTCTGACGGTGTACTTGATATACCTCAAATAACACCAGCCGTGACAACTTCTCCGGTTGAACAAGAAGATGCTGTCTCAGCCTCGCGTAACGATATGATTTCCGGACAAGTTCCTGGACCATCTATCAGGTCATTATCAACCTGACTGTACATAAAATCTTTTCTCCTCCCATGTATTTTATTTGTGTTTAATTTTGTGTTTAAATTTGGATAGGGCTTTAGCTCAACGCAAAAGGAGAGAACGAGAACGTGAACAAGAACAACAAAACATATCTCACGCTCTGACTTCTGACGGTGTACTTGATATACCTCAAATAACAACAGCTGTGACAACTTCTTCGGTTGAACAAGAAGATGTTGTCTCAGCCTTGCGTAACGATATGATTTCCGGACAAGTTCCTGGACCATCTGTCAGGTCATTATCAACCTGACTGTACATAAAATCTTTTCTCCTCCCATGTATTTTATTTGTGTTTATTTTTGTGTTTAAATTTAGATAGGGCTTTAGATCAATGCAAAAGGAGAGAACTAGAATGTCAACAAGAACAACGAAACATATCTCATGCTCTGACTTCTAATGGTGTACTTGATATACCTCAAATAACACCAGCCGTGACAACTTCTCCAGTTGAACAAGAAGATGCTGTCGCAGCCTCGCGTAACGATATGATTTCCGAACAAGTTCCTGGACTATCTGTCAGGTCATTATCAACCCGACTTTACATAAAATCTTTTCTCCTCCCATGTATTTTATTTGTGTTTATTTTTGTGTTTAAATTTGGATAGGGCTTTAGCTCAACGCAAAAGGAGAGAACGAGAACAAATACAAGGAAA
>JAULAV010002137.1:0-25000 GCA_030789695.1 Scilla litardierei | reverse complement strand
CAGTATCCCCCAAGGAACCAGCAGCCCGTTCAGCAGCAGTATGGCCAGCAGAGGGCCATATCTCCGGTTGAGTCCCTCTTGACTCAATACATTACCAACCAGGAGAAGATAAATTTGAAGCTGGAAATGGGGCAAAGGGCTCTCACTGACCAAGTAACCCAGCTGGGGTTACAGGTGGCGAACCTTCAAAGGTCGTAAAATCTATTGCCGCCACAACCGGAAGTGAACACGAGGGGAGCAAACCATAATTTGGCACTCACGCACGAGCATGCGAATGTGTCTGATATCGTCTTGAGGAGCGGAACACAAATCCCCATGAGAGTGCCCGCCAAGGAACCGGAAGCACCGTTGGTCGTAGAGCGACCAATCGAAAAAACCAACGACAACAGTGTTTTGTCGCCAAAGACTACGACTCCGTTGGGAGTCCCTGAAGAAGAGAAGAAGAAGGACGAGGAAGGAAGCCTCAAAGTATTTAAGCTCGTTGTGCCTTTTCCACAACGTCTTGCCCAAGCAAAGATAGACGAAAAGTATGGCAAATTCTTTGCCATGGTCAAGGATTTGAGCCTTCAAATCCCCTTCCTCGAAGCTATTGAGACCATACCCTCCTACGCAAAATTCCTCAAGGATTTGGTGACGAAGGGGTCTAGAAAGGACAAGGCAGTTCTTACGGCAGAGTGCAGTGCACTCATCCAGCGAGCAAATCCGCCTAAGCTTAAAGACCCGGTGAGCTTCATTGGGGAGGTATAGATCCATCGCGTGTTCGTCGATCTTGGAGCGAGCGTTAGTTTAATGCCCCTGTCACTATATAAGAGGATAGGGATGGGCGACCTGGAGCCCACCGGTATGACCCTACAGCTTACAGACCGATCGGTCAAATATCCGGTGGGGGTTGTAGATGACCTACCTGTCAACGTAAGTGGAGTGCATGTGCCAGTGGACTTCGTCGTTATGGACATGCCTGAAGATACGCATATTCCCATCATCCTTGGACGGCCTTTCATGGCCACTGCCGGTGTTTTAATATATGTGAAGAAGGGAAACTTTCCCTTAACGTCGGCAACGAAAAAGTCGAGTTTGATTTGGGGTTGTCAATGAAGCACCCCAATCCCCCAGATGATCCAGGATGCAATATGCTGGACATAGAAGAAGAGAGAGTTGTGGAAGCAGCGGCCTGGGAAATTCTTTCAAGGAATCCCCCCCGACAGTTTAGGGGACCTCAAAGAACGTAACGGCCTGAAGAAAGATGATGTTGCTGGGAAAGCGGATGCAGCACATACGATCCCTCCCGGATTTCAAAAAGCCCCTCCGACAAGGAGGAAAGGGAAAGAGCCCATGAGGATCACCGGGGACGAGATCCGGATCTTGAAGCGAGTGGCGGTAGATGCCAATATAAGGGAGAAGCCCCTGGATCCTGTCAACGAAGGGAGAGTTGTCGAGCAAGTCTTCTTGTCGTCGCCAGCGACACCAAAAGTCACCAACTCTGAATCTGAAGCGATGCCGATCTTAGGGCATCACCCCCGTCCGCCTTGAATATCATCTTCGGGTATCGAGCAAACTAGGGGTGTGCAGGTCCGGGTACCCTGTTCTTTTTATATTACCCGGACCCTACCCGATAAGGGATCGGTTCCTAAAATTTGGACCCGGAACCTACCCAGTTGGACCATATACCCGGAACCTACCCAGACCCTATGGTTCCGGGTAGGTTCCGGGTACCCTGTTAAAACACTAATTTTCCATAACATGTGACAACCGTTGGAGATATTATGTGGAGGAAAAATGGAGAGGTAGAACTTAACATGGAACTATGTTCCTAAAACTAACGTTGAGAGGCTGCACGATAAACAATCCTGACCTCATCAAGAGCCAAGGACACTGAAGTGGATTCTCCCACAAGGTTATCATTCAAATGCTATTCTCATGGGAAGTGAGGTTACTACATTCAGAATAAGGAATTTGATGCAACATATCCAAGTTTGGTTTATACTGGACTTATGTCATGGATATTTTTTTGTTCAGTGCAAGCTGTTTAAAGCTACCTTTTGATAAGATGTGACTCATGCTATGCGTAGAATACCATAGTTGCAGTTCTGTTCGTCAGCGAACTTTATTTTCACCTCTCTAGACTTAAAAGGTTTTAGCACTATGGTCTAAGATAGCTTTCCAGACATTCAACGTGATAATTACAACCATGTATAAGCCCAAGTTGTTACTGTATCATGTTATTACTAGTGGTTTGTTGATTGTTAATGGATTTCTAATCAAAACAGCCGAATCAATTAATGCTGCATATTTTCTGACTGCAATGCGGTTCGCGTGAAGCTCACAATTCCCTGCATTTCCTAGACTAGAATGTTTAATCCCCAAACTCTGTAATTTGTTTCACGTGATGTTTAGAAACCCAACATGGATTCATTCGTATTTCTCATCTGTTTTTACTATATGCTGATGTGCATATTTTCATAATCTTATTGAACCTAAATCCCACCTGAATTTCATAAACTTACGATTCCGGTTCCGGGTCCGGGTACCCGTATCCTATAGATGGGAACCGGAACCGGACCCGATTCACACCGGTTCCTAATTTTCCTACCTAGAACCTATCCGAAACTAATGTGTATCTACCCGGAACCTACCCGTTCGAGTAGGTTCCGATCGGGTATCTGGGTACCGTGTACCCATGCACACCCCTAGAGCAAACGACGTTAAACAAAAGCGCTTCATGGGAGGCAACCCATGCTCTAAACTTTCATCTTCATTTTTAGGATTATTTTTAGCTTTATTTTCCCTATTTTAAATAAATAAATCCAGCCGCGGGAACTTCCGTCGAGAGACTTAGGCCATTTGTGAATTTTTGCAGGAAAGAAGCCCTCACCCGATCGGGTGACCAGTCAACTGATCGGGTGAGACGTATCAGACAATGATCGTATCTGTTCTCCAATGAACCGGTCGGGTGAAGCAATGTGAGACCGGGTGGCAGACCGTGTGATCTGGGCCAAAGTCTCGGAAAATTTTGGGAGTTGCTCAACCGATCGGGTGATACGAAGCGTGGTCGGGTGACCGACCGGGTGAGCTGTACTGAATTCTCGGGAAAAATTGTGAAGAGGCCAACCGATCGGTTGAGTTCTCAACCGATCGGTTCGCCTGTAGCATCTTTTCAGCAACTTTTTTCGACCTAATTGTCAACCGATCGGGTGAGCTTTCACCCGATCGGTTCGACTTAAACCCTATAAATACCCGCCCTCACCTGTTCATCTCCCACTTCACCCGACTTTGATTTTTCTCGCCGTTTCGACTCCCTCTTCCCCCAACCGGCGACGATACTCCCTCAACCGACCCCAAAATCCCCCATGGTTTTCTTTATTTTCCTTTTTTTGTATGTGTTTTTTTTCTTGTTTTTCATTTCTTTTTGAGTCGGTGCGTATTCCCCCCCATTTTCATTGCCCTCCCGTATTCACTTTTATTGCATTGAGGGCAATGCAAGTTTCAGCTTGGGGGAGTCGCACTTCGTGCGTCATTTGCGTCATTTTCTTCGTTTTGAGTCGTTTTCATCGTGTTTTTATTTTTTATTTTCTTCTTTTTATCTCTTTCTCCTAGAGATGAACCCTATGATGAATTGCCACAAAATCCACACACACACCTAGCAAGGCTTCGATAATCACGTTCACTAACCCTAGGAAGCTCAGTCCTCTTGCATTTCATGCATCGTAGGTCCATCTTGCTTTTGTGTGAGTCGTGTGTCGTGTCTAACTTGCGGTGTGCTTCTACTTTGTGATTGTGTTTTTTATACCTGTCTAGGAATGACCCCTAGATTATCATGCTTCGATTTGAATATGCGGTATTTGCCTCACTTATCTGCTTCTGTATGCATGAATATATATATATATATATATATATATATATATATATATATCGTATGCTTTATTTCGCATGTGTCGGGATTCCACTGTTAGGACTAGGATAACCCATTTTGGCCTACGCTTTGATTAGCGAAAAATCTCCGTTGCCCAAGTGTTTAGAATCCGATTTCTTTTTTATTTTACTTGGTGCAAATCCTCTCGTCGTGTACCGTTCTCCCGCTTGGGAGAGTACACATGTGTATATACCCCAAAATCCAAAAATGAAAAAAAGGAGAAAAGAAAAACCCAAAAAAAAAGAGAAAAGAGAAAAGAAAATATATATATATATATATATATATATATATATATATATATATATATATATGTATATATATATATATATATATGTATAGCCAAAAATCCTAAAAAATTCATATATCCAAAACCCAAAAAAATATGTGTGAATATTTTCCTACCTACCGAGAATAAAGGGAAGGCGAGAATTTGCACCGAGTATTCTACTCCACATCATCTCAACCCCCATCGCTTTCGAAAACACTTGGAATATGGAATTTCTAGCTATTATCTAGGCGATAGTGTGGTGATGTCCAAGTCCCTAGCTGTGGAGTCCCTGACACATGATACGTTTCTATTCTCATACTCTTCTCATGCATGCTTGAGCCGTATATTCACCGCTTATTTCAATCGAATCGATATTTAGGTCTTTTCTTGGATTTATGTATATGTAGCTTATGGCACAATGTAGATAGTGACACTGTATGCTAGCACACGACCACAATCACTCGCGCTTCACCGTGTGGGCCCACGACACTTGTCTGGACTCGTTTCCTTTGGTTTAGTGTCGTGATTTGGCGTTTGCTTGCTTGGTGTATCGTTTTTGATTTTGTTGGCCCTGACGGGCGATTTAGGATTTAGAGTTCTCTTTTTCCTCTCTTCCTCTCTATTTTCTCCCTCCGAGCTCCGACTCTCACTCGTCTTCCTCGAGGACGAGGAAGGGTTCAGCTTGGGGGATTTTGAAGTGTGTATATATTTTATATATTCACGCACGTCTTCTTTTGTGTTTTTCCGTTATTTTCCACCGTCCCGTATCCATTTTCTCGTATTTTCTCGTTTTCTTTCACTTTTCCGTGTTTTTGTGTGTTTGCAGGAGTTTGCCAGCATAGGGGACACATAACGAAGATAACACATGTCCCTGGAGGAACGGGAGGAGTCACGCGTGATCCAGGCGATCAAACGACCAAGATCGCTATCTTTCAGCCCCCACCCGATCGGTTGGATAGAGCCAACCGATCGGGTGATGCACGCGTTCACGACCCGAACAGCTGCTGAAGCAACGCAAGCATCAACCGACCGGGTCAGAGACCGGTTCAGCCCAATAGATCTCTCTGGAAATTGAAGCCGAATTCCAACCGATCGGGTGACCTTCACCCGATCGGTTCATCTGTAGCCGATTTCCCGAAGACAAGACCCGGAGAGCTCACCCGACCGCCAGCAGACCGTGCCAAAACGTCTGAAGCTTCTGTATTTTTGGGCGACATTTCCAACCGATCGGTTGATTTATCAACCGATCGGTTCACCTGATGAGCTCAAGATCCAAACGGCTAGAAGCTTCTGCCAACCGATCGTGTCGAGTGACCGGGTGATGTTTCTAAAAATCGTTGTCGAAGTTCGCAGCTGGTTACCCAATCGGTTGATTCTTCACCCGATCGGGTGACGTCGTTTTCTATATATATTAGCCCTAGGTTTTCAGAAACAAAGCTGTGTTTTTTGGGCTGTTGTATTTTTCTGTTTTCTCTCCATTTTGTGACGGCTGGAATTTATTTGATATTTGTAAGTTGTCTGATCTTTACTAAACTTTAATATAGTGCTATTTGCATTGCCTTTACTACTTTTCAATTGTCAGATTATGTTTTTAACGGTCGATTTTCATTTAGATTGCTTTTTACCTAAAATGTGTGAGTAGTTCCCAAATCTAAGATTTTGGTGGAAACCCCTTCGTGGGTTCTCCCTAATGTGTCCATAGGACTAGGAAATCAATAGGGATTAAGAATCTATTGGTTACGCGGGGTGTTTCATTGTCATCGGTGGGAAAAAGACCGCCTTTGACCGTTGGGCCAATGTGGAATAAACATGGTGGTTGACTCCCTAGCCATAGCTCACGCCCTTAGCGTAGACATCGAATCCTAGCACGTGGGAACAACAGGACGAGATGTTGGGAGTTATCGTTGCAAGCTTAGTGCTCCCGGAGTCAGTCAGTGTTAATGGACATGGGATTGCCCACTGACCGAACCCGGGTAGTCCGGCGTATCATCCTGGGCACCGATCGGAATATCGGGCCCAAGGGATGCTGGTATCACTCTTAGAGACAACGTCTCACCATTAGACCCTAATTTCGATCGTTACCCTATCCACCGGTCATATTAGCGAGAATCATATGATAGGGTGGAAACCGAAGTCCCGGGTTTCCATTTATATTGTTTATCCATCTCATTCTATTTCCGTGACAACCCATCTATTGATTCGAGCTAGCTCACCCATGGGTGAATTTGGTCCTTTCTGACACAAGCAAAACCACGCCTCCCTGAGTTCGACCCCCAAGCCATATTACAACACCGTGCGCTTGCAGTTATAAATATTTAAATCTCACGCCCCCGATCCTATTGCACCTTGCACATGATCACACAAAAACGCGGGGGACATCAAAGATAAACCGCTGACTAGTGATGAGAAGAAGGCCACTGACTCTCTTACGAGCCTGCCAGAAGATATGAGGTCGGTCAAGTGGCTGTGGTCTGACGATGTGCTACGTTAGAATGTGTGGACGAAAGGTTAGTTCGATCGTGCCTGCCAACCGTTCGATCTTTGTTCTTTGACCTAACCCGTTTGTTGCTTTTGTAGGCATGGCTAGTGTGGATTTTCAGGTGGATCCCGTATTGAGGGAAGCAGTCGAGGCTTTCGTCAAGAGGCAGAGGTGAGCATGCTATCTCCTCGGGTGCTGACAGTGGGGATATTGATGGCTCAACCCTATGGGGATCGACCCATGGTTGTTGAGAGGGTTGCTCAGGTGGCCCATCCTCAGAAGAAGAAGACAGAAAAACCCACCTCCGAATTTGAAGTAGTTACACTGGAGGGGGCCAAGAAGAGGCGGCGAGTCATTTTCAACGACTCGGAGCCTTCTGGGTTGAATGCAGCCACGGCGTAGGTCTTCCAACCAAGGAGAGATACCCTTCACGAGGAAGATTCGGGGAGGACTATGGTTCCACTGGAGCTTCTCGTGCACAAGGACTCCTGTCATTGGGGGGTCGGTTCCCACCTATAGGGTTGTTTGAAGACATCCCTGACGAATATAGGCCGATTTTGGTGGAGAGCATATCTCCTCCATTCGACTGCTCCGAGGAGGACCTCGTCCGGGCAGGATTTTTGTTGAGGCATGGAGATTATGCTCTTCTCGATTGCAGGACCACATCTCGCATCGTTGAGAATGCGACCCTTCCACGGGACATGGCTGTCGTGGAGAGGGTTGATTATGAGCGGCTTGCATCTATAGCCGTTCATGCCAGTGTCCAGGTAATTATTGCTCCAGCCTCTCTTGATGCTGACATCAGCACGTATATTGACCACCGAGTGTTGTGTGCAGGCTCTCGTGGCCACCGCGGGGTTGCATTGTCATGCTCTGGAGGTGGCCAATCATGGGATCGCCCTGTATGGCGTTAGGTCAAGCGTAGAGAGATCTCAAGTTGAGCTGACTAGACTCAGCCTTCTATGTGAAACAAGATTGGATCGCAATCGAAAACTCGAGGATGAGTTAAGCGAGACTCGTAGGAGGGAGGATAAACAAACCCCCTTGAGAAAGTGAGCGGAGGACGCTCTGTTGGAGGAGCGAGGGGAAGCCGAGGTCATAGCAGAGAGGGCGGTTCAGGAGTTCAAGGATTCATTTCCCGAATTTGACGAGCTATACAAGGAAGGCTACGAGCGATGTAGATTGGAGATGAAGAACTGCTTCCTTAACCTCTCCGAGGAGATCGACAAGATACCGGTGATTCTTTTAGACTTTAGCGACGATGAATCAAGCCAAGGTACGGAGGAAGCTACTCTCTCTGACAATGCTGCCATCGTGGTTGACGATGATGCAGGAGCGGATGCTACAAGGGACCCAGAGTCCACGGTCGTGCTGGATTGAGACCAAGGGCCTAGCCAGCTGTTGTAGTGTCTCGACGTTCTTTTTACGCTTGTTTTAGAGATTTTTGAATGTATAGGGGGTGATGTAGATGTGAATGAACAATTTTTTGTAATAAGAGTGGTAGAAGAGTTGGCCTGCATATCCAAGGCTGTCGTTGCATCTCTTAGTTTACTGTCGTGCATGTCGTGTTATGGTTATAACTCTTGACAGTCACTCGGTGGGTTATGTGCTGCTTCAGGATGATTGAGGATAAACTATCGAACCATGTTTAGAAGTTGATCACCACTTTCCTTGGTGAGGGATCAATTTCCTCGACTCATGACTGATGGCACGGGAGTCTTTCAGTGACAAAGAGGTGGCCCTTCGATTTTTTGCTGACGATATTTTAGAAGTGTCGGTCAGTGGTGAAGGGGTGGCCCTTTGACTTACGATTAACGATATTTTATGAGAGTCGATCAGTGACGAAGGGATGGCCCTTCGACTTACGGATGACGATATTTTATAAGAGTCAGTCAGTGGTGAAGGGGTGGCCCTTCGACTTACAGCTGATGACCTTTTCGGGTAAGTGAGTCGCTCAGTAGCGAGGGGGTGGCCCCTTCGACTTACGTCTGATGCTTGTTTAGAAGATTTGTTCAGTAGCGAAGGGGTATCCCCTTCGACTTACGACCGACGCTCGTTTTTATAGAGTCATTCAGTAGCGAAGGGGTGGCCCCTTCGACTTACAGCTTATGCTCGTTTAGGAGAGTCGTTCAGTAGCGAAGAGATGCCCCTTCATCTTACGGCTGACGCACGTTTAGGAGAATCGATTAGTAGCGAAGGGGTGGCCCCTTCGACTTTCAGCTGACACTCGTTTAGGAGAGTTGTTCAATAGCGAAGGGGTGGCCCCTTCGACTTACGGCTGTCGCTCGTTTAGGTGAGTCATTCAGTAGCGAAGGGGTGGCCCCTTCGAATTACGGCTGGCACTCGTTTAGGAGAGTCGTTCAGTAGTGAAGGGGTGGCCCCTTCGACTTACGGCTGGAGCTCATTTAATAGAGTCGTTCAGTGGCAAAAGGGTGGCCCCTTCGACTAACGGCTGGCGCTCATTTAAGAGAGTAGTTCAGTGGCAAAAGGGTGGCCCCTTCGACTTACGGCTGATGCTCCTTTATGAGAGTTGTTTAGTGGCAAAGGGGTGGCCCCTTCGACTTACGGCTGACGCTTATTTAAGAGAGTTGTTCAGTAGCAAAGGGGTGGCCCCTTCGATTCATGTCTGACGCTCGTCTAGGAGAGTCGTTCAGTGGCAAAGGGGTGGCCCCTTCGATTCACGACTGGCGCTCGTCTAGGAGAGTCGTTCAGTCGCAACGGAGTGGCACCGTCGACTTACGGCTGATGCTCAATTAAGAGTGTCGATCATTAGCGAAGGGGTGGTCCCTTTGACTTACGATCGACTCTCGTTTCGGAGAGTCGTTCAGTGGCGAAGGGGTGGCACCTTCGAATTACGGCTGACGCTCGTTTAGGAAAGTCGTTAAGTGGCGATTGGCTCCTTCAACTTACGGCTGGCGCTCATTTAAGAGAGTCGTTCAGTAGCGAAGGGGTGGCCCCTTCGACTTACAGCTGACGCTTAATTAAAAGAGTTGTTCAGTAGCAAAGGGGTGGCCCCATCGACTTACGGCTAACGCTCGTTTAGGAGAGTCGTTCAGTAGCGAAGGGGTGGCCCCTTCGACTTACGGCTGACGCTCGTTTAGGAGGGTCGTTCAGTGGCGAAGGGGTGGCCCCTTCGACTTATAGTTGACTCCCATTTAGGAGTCACTCGCATGGATTTTCATCAATGTAAGTTCAGTTTACCCAAACCTGCCGAGGATCAGATCCTTTTCAAGGGGAGTATTGATAGGATCGTTTCCATAGACTTTACGAAGGCTTAAGGAAGCGAAGCTGAAAAAGACATGCTTTATTGAAAAAAGTGTCAAAGAAAAACAAAAGGCGTATAGGTGTTTCCGAACTTCGTCGGAGCTGTTGCTGTATAACGCCTTTTTATTCGCCTCAAGCTTTAGACGACTTGCTAGTTGATCACCTTGGTGACATGTGACCCCGTTATCTTGCCCTTCTGCTTTGAGGATCCCTCCTTGCTAGGTTGATCATTATACAGGTTCTTGGGGTGTCCTTGCTTGACTAGCGCATTGATCTCTTTTTTGAGAGTACAACAGTCATTGGTATCGTGCCCTTATTCGTTGTGATACTTGGAGAATTTGAGGTCGTCCCTCTTCTCATACTTGCCCTTCTTTGTTGTCTCTTGGATTAGCTCCTCTCGTGGGGCATAAACGAGGACTTCTGTCTTAGGAGTGACCGGCTTAGCATAGGTAGGGCGCTCCTTGCTTCGAGGGCTCCTCTCTTTGGGTCTCTTGTCGTGAGACTCATGGCGGGGGTTTCTGAAGTTGGTTTCTCCCACCTCGTGTCTCTGTGGTAGGAGGGGGTGCCCTTTGAACTAGCTCCGGCTGGTTCTTCCGCTTCTTCGGAGGAAGTGAACCGATCTGTTATGTTGAGCATTTCTGCGACGTGTTAGGGGGAACTGGTGGAGGGCCCATCGCAGGTGTTTATTCCGGACTGCCTGGGTGAGCGTCGCTATGACAGTCACGTCCGGTGTCTCCTCTACATTGAGCCTTTCATCATTGAATCTCTGGACAAAGGCTCGAATCGATTAATTCTCGTTCTGTTTGAGCGAGAAGAGGTGGGATGGCTTCTTCTTAGGACGTCGTCCCACAACGAATTGTTTGCAGAATATCTCTACCAATTCATCAAACGAGCCGATGCAGCCGTGGTGTAGCCCTTCACACCAGCTTTCTACCCTCTTGAACAGGGTAGCATGGAAAGCTCTACAAAGGTACGCCTCGTCCGTCCCGTGAAGCAACATAACATTCAGATACTTATGAATGTGCGACCATGGGTCTCCTCAGCCATCTTAAGCTGGTAGGGCTGGGAGCTTGAACTTGTGGAGAGGAGAGTGACGTGTGTGTATATTTTATATATTCACGCATGTCTTCTTTGTGTTTTTTCCGTTATTTTCCGTTGTCCCGTATCCGTTTTCTCGTATTTTCTAGTTTTCTTTCACTTCTCCTTGTTTTTGTGTGTTTACAGGAGATTGCCCGTGTAGGGGACACACAACGAAGATATCATAAGTCCCCGGAGCAACAGGAGGAGTCACGCATGATCCAGGGGGTCAAACAACAAAGATTTCCACTTTTCAGCCCCCACCCGATCGGTTGGACATAGCCAACCGATCGGGTGATGCATGCATATCCAACCCAGACAGCAGGTGAAGCAATGGGAGCACTAACCGACTGGTTTGACGACCGGTTCACCCCAACAGTCTTCTCGAGAATTTGGAGCTGAATTCAAACCGATCGGGTGATATCCACCCGATCGGTTCATCTGTAGCCGATTCCTCCGAATGATGACCCAGAGAGCTCACCCGATGGCTCACTGACCATGCCAAGTCGACGCGAGTTTCTCTCTTTTGGGCAACATTTCCAACCGATCGGTTGATTTATCAACCGATCGGTTCACCCGATGACCGCAAGATCCAAACGACGAGCTGCTTGTGCCAACCGACCGTGTCACGTGAGCGGGTGAAGTTTCTGAAGACCGCTACCGAAGAACACAGCAGCTCACCCGATCAGTTGATACTTCAACCATCGGGTGAAGTCGTTTTCTATAAATAGCTGCCTAGGTTTTACAGAAATGAGAGCTGTGTATTTTTTCTATTTTCTCTCTATTGTGATGGCTGGAATTTATTTGTTATTTGAAAGTGTTCTGATCTTTATGAAACTTTGATATTATCTTAATTGCATTACTACTACTTCATTTCAATCGCCTGATTATGATTTTAACGGTCGATTTTCATTTAGATTGCTTTTTAGCTAAAGGTGTGAGTAGTTCTCAAATCTGGGATTTTGGTGGAAACCCCTTCGTGGGTTCTCCCTAATGCGTCCATAGGACTAGGATATCGATAGGGAATATGAATCTATTGGTTACGCAGGGTGTTTTATTGCCATCGGTGGAAAAAAGACCGCCTTTGACCGTTGGGTCAAGGGGGAATAAACTTGGCGGTTGACTCCCTAGCCATAGCTCACGCCTTTAGCGTAGACATCGAATCCTAGCGTGCGGGAGCGGCAGGATGAGATGTTGGGAGTTATCATTACGAGCTTAGTGCTCCCGGAGTCGGTCAGTGTTAATGGACATGGGAATGCCCACTGACCGAACCCGGGTAGTCCGGTGTATCCTCCTGGGCACCGACCAGAATATCGGGCCCATGGGACGCTGGTATCACTCTTAGAGGCATCGTCTCACCACTAAACCCTAATTTCGATTGTTATCCTATCCACCGGTCGTAATAGCGAGAACACATGATAGGGTGGAAACCGAAGTCCCAGGTTTCCTTTATATTGTTTGACCTCGTATCTACATTTTGTGACAACCCATCCATCGATTCGGGCTAGCTCACCCCTAGGGTGAATTGGTTCCTTTCTGACACAAGCACAACCATGCCTCCATATGTTCAACCCCCAAGCCACACTATAATACCGTGCGCTTGCGGTACAAATATTTTAAATCTGGTATCCCCCCATTATATTGCACACTTGCATGAACATAAACATCGACACGCCAACCGGGGGGACGTCAAGCTTTATAGAGCCGTTGCCAGGGAGGCAATGTGCTTGTTAATTTTAGGACCTTCGAACCCTTGAGTCTAGTTCATATCCCTACCTCGCGATAGTTTTCGCATTCTACACTTTTCAATTTTACCTGGACATCTTGTAAATATTAGTTGTATAGAATTCGTTGACTGAGTCGCTTCATCCCCCCATTCATACAACCTGTGCTATTGATGTGCTCTCTCTCTCTCTCTCTCTCTCTCTCTCTCTCTCTCTCTCTCTCTCTCTCTCCTTTTCTTACAGGTTTTCTGCTCATGACAAGGATGTTGTGTGCCGTTTCGGGCGACATCTGGGATCATTCACACCACGTCCGTTGTTTGGCACAGAGTTTGACAAATTCCCTAACTGCTTCGAATATCCTATCCCTTCTGTCTTCTGCTGTGGAAAATCAGAGGAGGTATCATGATATGCAGCAGCATCTTGTCACGACAACTCCCCTTCCTGCCGATGAAGTGGTGTATGTTGACGTGCCCAGTTCTGATTACAGTGGGGAAGAATTGTTCACCTATGGGGAGTTTTATCAAGAGGACTATTAGATAGAATCAGTCGAGTACGTTGAACAGGAATCGATCTATCCTTTGCAGGCTCCTATAGAGCATCCTGGATCTTGGGGCAGTGAGGAAGCGGAAGGTAGCGGTGAAGGACCGTCGATTGTTGAAACCTGTTTTCGCGTTGAAGCCTTCTACCCCGATCATCACCATTTAACTGAGAAAGACCCAATTCCCTCCTCACCTACCTCCCCTTCGTCTTGTGAAACCTCGGGTGGAAGTGAAATTCTAGAAGTTGACTTCCAGGAGACCCAGGAAGAAGTTCTTTCACTGGAGGATACTCAGCTTGAGAAATACACGTCGGGACCCCAAGAGGTTGAAATGAAAGAGTTACCTCCGGGACTGAAGTATGAATATTTAGGGGAGAATTCGACGCTGCCAATCATAGTGAACTCCTCGCTGCCTGAAGACCAGCCGACCAAACTACTTGGTGTTTTAAAGGGATTTAAGAATGTTTTCGGGTATGCAATCGAAGATTTGAAAGGAGTGAGCTTGGGGCTTTGCTCACATAGGATACTGCTTGAAGATGAGCAAGCCTCCTCAATTGAGCCGTAACGAAGACTGAATCCCATCATGATGGAGGTGGTCAAGAAGGAGATTGTTAGACTTCTACATGCTGGCATCATATACCCAATCTCCGACAGTCACTGGGTTAGCCCGGTGCACGTTGTACCCAAGAAAGGAGGAATGACGGTAATTCACAACGAGAAAAACGAGCTCATACCCACCAGGACCATCACGGGGTACCGGATGTGTATCGACTACCGTAAACTGAACAAGGCCACACGGAAGGATCACTATCCTCTGCCTTTCATTGATCAGATGCTAGAGAGGCTGGCGAAGCACAACTACTTCTGCTTCATGGATGGGTACTCCGGATTTCTCCAAATCCCCATCCATAATGACGACCAGGAGAAGACGACTTTTACTTGTCCTTTTGGGACGTATGCATATAGGAGAATGCCGTTTGGGCTTTGCAACGCCCCGGCTACATTTCAAAGGTTAATGTCCGCAATCTTCTCCGACTACTCCCAGGATATAATGGAGGTCTTCATGGACGATATCTCCGTCTATGGAATAGAGTTTGACTCATGCCTCCGCAATCTAACTAAGGTCATGGAGAGGTGTCAAGATAAGGGTCTAGTTCTGAACTGGGAGAACTGCCACTTCATGGTCCAACAAGGAGTTGTACTGGGACATGTCATTTCTTCAAGGGGGATCGAGGTGGAAAAAGCAAAAGTAGAGGTGATCGAAAAGCTTCCGACTCCTCTTAATCTACGAGGGGTCCGTGATTTTTTAGGGCACGCAGGATTCAACCGCCGCTTCATAAAGGACTTCTCCAAGATTTCCAGGTCGTTGACTCAACTCCTTGTGAAGGACACACATTTCATCTTCAACGACGAGTGCATGGAAGCCTTCCGCCTGTTGAAGCAAGCCTTGATTTCCGCATCCGTGATTCAGCCACCGGACTGGAGTCTACCATTCGAATTAATGTGCGATTCTAGTGATTATGTAGTTGGGGCCATCTTGGGGCAGATGAAGGATAAAAATCTACATGTTACATACTATACAAGCAAGACCCTTGACATTGCCCAAAGAAATTATACAACCACGGAGAAAGAATTACTAGCGGTCATATATGCCATGGACAAGTTCCAGTAGTATCTCGTTGGTGCCAAAGTGATCGTGCACACGGATCACGCGGCTCTCAAATACCTATTGAGTAAGAAGGAGGCTAAGCCGCGGCTCATTAGGTGGATTCTCCTCCTCCGGGAATTCGACCTGGAGATCAAAGACAAGAAGGGGGCGGAGAATGTTGTTGCCGATCACTTGTCCAGATTGCCTACTCTCGATTTGAATGCTACTCAGGTTGACGACTCGCTCCCTGACGAGCATGTCTTCTCCATCTCTTCCGCTTGGACTCCTTGGTACGCCGACATCGCAACTTATCTGACATGTGCCATTATCCCCCACAACGTGAGCTATCAGCAAAAGAAGAAATTCTTTCACGAAGTCCGTAAATTTTATTAGGACGACCCTCATTTGTATAAGACCTGTAATGATGGGGTGATACGGAGGTGCATTCCTGAAACAGAGGAGACCTCCATAATTTCCCATTGCCATGATCAGCAGTGTGGAGGACATGCGAGCGCTTATAAGACGACGGCGAAAATCCTCCAGAGTGGATTCTATTGGCCGACCCTCTTCAAGGACACCCACGCTTATGTCCAGGCTTGCGACAAATGCCAAAGGACGGGAAACATATCCAAGAGGAACGAGATGCCTCAACACTACATTTTAGAGGTCGAGATCGTTGATGTGTGGGGAGTCGACTTCATGGGACCGTTCCTCTCGTCCTCTGGAAATCAGTATATTTTGGTAGCCGTGGACTACGTGTCGAAGTGGGTAGAAGCGATAGCCAATCCTACAAATGATTCCGGGGTGGTCGCCAAGTTCTTTAAAAACAACATCTTCCTGCGGTTCAGTGTGCCTCGAGTTTTAATCAGTGACGGAGGGAGCCACTTTATTGAGAAGAAATTCGAAGCTCTCTTGAAGAAGTACGGGGTACAACACCGAATCGGACGTGCCTATCACCCGCAGACTAGCGGCCAAGTGGAAGTCTCTAACAGAGAGATCAAGAGCATACTGGAGAAGACGGTGGCCAATTCAAGGAAGGATTGGTCATCAAAACTTTCTAACGTGCTCTGGGCCTACAGGACGGCGTTCAAGACTCCAATCGGCACAGCTCCCTACCGGCTTGTCTATGGGAAGGCATGCCATCTACCCGTGGAACTGGAACACAAGGCGTTTTGGGCAATCAAGAACCTGAATTTTGACGCCAAGGAGGTCGGAGGCCACCGACGGCTACAACTTAATGAGCTCGACGAGATCCGGCTCAATGATTATGAAAATGCCCGGATCTACAAGGAGAAGTTGAAGCGATGGCACGATAAGCGCATCCTGAAGAGGGAATTCAAAGAAGGAGACTTAGTTCTCCTGTTCAACTCGAGGCTGAAGCTTTTTCCTGGGAAACTCAAGTCGAGGTGGTCGGGACCCTTTCGCGTCACCAAGGTCTTCCCGTACGGAGCCGTCGAGATAATGAGAAGAGATGAGCTGTTTAAAGTCAACGGGCAGTGCCTAAAACAATTTGTTGTATGGGAACCAGCATTCTCTCCGGTCGGAGTCTCAATGACCGATGACTCGTCTTCAAACCCTCCGGATCCTAACTGATCACCATAAGAGGCGTCGAGCAAACGACGTTAAACAATAGCGCTTCATGGGAGGCAACCCATGTTCTAAACTTTCACCCTTATTTTAGGCTTATTATTATTATTTTTGATAAATAAATCCAGCCACGGGAACTTTCGTCGAGGGACTTAGGCCATTTTTGGACTTTTGCAGGAAACAAGCCCCCAATTGATCGGGTGATCCATCAACCGATCGGGTGGGACGTATCAGAAAGTGGCATATATTTGTTCATCAGTGAACTGGTCGGGTGGAGCAAGTAGAGACCGGGTGGCAGATCGTGTGAGAAGAGCCGAACTCTCGGATTTTTTTTGGGATTTAAATCAACCGATCGGTTGACAAAAGCAAGGGTCGTGTGGCCGTCCGAGTGAAACGCACAGTGATCTCGGGATAATTTGGGAAGCGGTCAACCGATCGGGTGAAAAATCACCCGATCGGTTCACCTGTAGCTGTTGACCGATGGGAAATTTTCGAAACTTACCCAACCGATTGGGTGAACCCTCACCCGATCGGTTGGCTTTCGCCCCTATATATACTCCCCCTCACCCGACTTCATTCACCCGACCCACAAATTTTTGTTCGCGCATTCTCCCTCTCTCCATCTTCCAAATCGATCTCCTCCAGCGACCCCTCCACCCCTAGATCCAATCCCTCACTCATTCTCCTACTCCCCCACCATCATCACCCTTCCCATCAACAACACTCACTCGCCAAACGTCCAAACCCTATCCCTAGCCCCCAAATTTTCGAAATTTCCATTCTTGTCGGATCAGTGAGCAGCGGCTTCCCAAATCTCTTCCTCATACCATGTGGGGTCTTTCAGATGCTTGATCTTACAACATTGATGGGTAACCTCTTTCCACTATTCACATTTCTTTCAATTATATGCAAAGTCTGAAATTTGTGTCTACACACTTCATCTGCTTCATCATCTTCATTGATACCATATCCCAATTTATCATTTTTCCCCCACGCCGTCATGATGTCTAGGAAGGGAAAGGAGATTGCCTCATTGTCACGCAAACATCCCTATACGGTCCTTTTTCCCCTTCTTTCATTGGCATCAATCCTTCTTCTGAAGAGCAATCCGATCGTTTGCAAGCCCTTCTTCATCGCCCAATGCGACCTACTCTTTTCACTGACTCCCCCACCCTACAATCTCTTGGACTCTTTAGGGGCGTCAACGCACTTTTTTGCTTCATAGGTTGCGATTACCTTCTACGTACCCATGCACACACATATAGGAATCTCACACTCGAGTTCCTGAGTTCTCTGGAAGTGTCTGAGCATGGTTTCACCTTCTGCGCCTTCAATTGCGATTTTCCCATGAGTTTTCATGAGCTTAATAATATTCTGAATTTCCCTCACCCCGATCGTCATGTCAAATGTTCAACTCACGATCGGTCTGATATCTTTTCATATTTTCGTGACGATGGTGTCTGGCAACGGTTCACTCGGTATGCCACTTTTACCTCGGTAGCTCTCGCCTCCTACATCATACATCCGTGCTACCGCTTCGCCCATTGCTTCCTTGCTAACACCATTTTCTCCCGCGTGGATGTTTCTGTGGTGTCCCGGGATGAGCTCCTCTTTCTTTACGCCATGTCCCACGACATAATTCATGGTAATATCCCCTTACCCATAAACACCGCTCATTGGATCATCCACGAGATCTTATTTGTTAGCTGCGCTACCTCCGGATCTATCTGATGCGATGGATGATTACTCTTATTGTCAGGTGTGTTTTGAGGCTGCCTCCCCACCTCCATATTCTACCGGGACGCAGCCGTATTGATCGCGATTACTTGATCGAAATCGGAATGCTAACTCCCTTTGGTGAGGAGTGTGCAGTTTACCTCTACAGTCCTGCCAACACTCCTTTTGCCATTCTCCCGCCCTCATCTCCGGAGCGCTTCCCCTTACGCATTTCGCATCTACCTTGGAAGTTCTACCATGATCCTTGGTACACCACACTTGTACACTTTCCACCCTTGGATCCTCCTGATTGGCACCCGTGTGTCGGTTCACCCGGTGCCATCATTATCCACCACGATCCACCGATAAATCTCGATCCTCCGGTGGTCCAGCCTGTTGCTCCTCCCTCTCCTATTCGCACACCCTCTCCTTCGTCCTCAGAGGATTCCTTCTACCATTATTCACCACCCTCCTCGCCATCTCCTTACCATTCTACCAAAAGCGACTCTGATTGACCTCCTCCTGGAATATTTCTGCAATTTCATGATCATATCATATCACTAGCATGATGTGTCTAGCTTGGGGGAAGTCATTTTTTCTGTGTGCTGTCGTGTGTTATTTCTCATGTGTGCTTGTTTATATTTGTCGTGTGGTGTGATTTTCTATCTTTTATCTTCTGTTTATTTGTCGTGTGATGTGATTTTCTTTATTTTCCTTTTTCGTATGTGTGTTTTTCTTGTTTTTCGTTTCTTTTTGAGTCTGTGCGTATTCCCCCCCCCCCATTTTCATTGCCCTCCCGTATTCAATTTTATTGCATTGAGGGAAATCCAAGTTTCAGCTTGGGGGAGTCGCACTTTGTGCGTTGTTTTGTGTCTTTTTCTTCGTTTTTGAGTCGTTTTCACCGTGTTTTTCTTTTTTCTTTCTTTCCTTTTTTCCTCTCTCTCCTAGAGATGACCCCAAATGACGAATTGCCACAGAATCACACACACACACCTAGCATGGCTTCGATAATCACATTCACTAACCCTAGGAAGTTGAGTCCTCTTGCATTTCATGCATCGTGGGTCCATTTTGCTTTTGTGTGAGTCGTGTGTCGTGTCTAGCTTACGGTGTGCTTCTACTGTGTGATTTTGATTTATATACCTGTCCTGGAATGACCCCTAGATTATCATGTTTCAATTTGAATATGCGGTATTTGTCTCTCCTGTCTGCCTCTATATGCATGCTATATTTATATCGTATGTTTCATTTCGCATGTGTCAGGATTCCACAATTAGGACTAGGATAACCCATTTAGCATATGCTCTGATTAGCGAAGAAAATCTCCCCTGCCCAAGTGTCTAGGATCCGATTTCTTTTTTATTTTACTTGGTGCAAATCCCCTCGTCGTGTACCATTCTCCCACTTGGGAGAGTACACACATGTATATACCCAAAAGTCCAAAAATCCAAAAAAGGGAGAAAGAAAAACCCAAACAAAAAAAGAAGAAAAGAGAACAGAAAAGAAAAAATATATATATGTATAGCCAAAAGTCCCAAAAAAAATACATATATCCAAAACCCAAAAAAAATTCCTATGTGAATATTTTCCCTCCTACCGAAAATAAAGGGAAGGTGAGAATTTTCACCGAGTGTTCTTATCCACATCATCTCAACCCCCATCGTGTTCGAAAACACTTGGAGTAGGGACCTTCTAGCTATTATTTAGTCGATAGTGAGGTGATTTCCTAGTCCCTAGTTGTGGAGTCCCTGACGCATGATACGATTCGATTCTTACTCTCTTCTGATGCATGCTTGAGCTATATATTCGCCGCTTATTTCAAATCGAATCGATATTTGGGTCTTTTCTTGAATTAGTGTATATGGAGCTTTATTGCACACTGTAGATAGTAACACCGTCTGCTAGCACACGACCATACTCACTCGTGCTTCACCGCTTGGGCCCATGACACTTGATTGGACTCGTTTTCTTTGGTTTAGTGTTGTGATTTGTCGCTTGCCTCCTAGGTGTGGCGTTTTTGACTTTGTTGGCCCTGACGAGCGATCTAGGATTTTGATTTCTTTTTTCCCTCCGAGCTCCTGCTCTCGCTCTCTTTCTCGAGGACGAGGAAGGGTTCAGCTTGGGGGATTTTGACATGTGTGTATATTTTATATATTCACGCACGTCTTCTTTGTGTGTTTTCCGTTATTTTCCTCCATCCCGTATCCGTTTTCTCGTATTTTCTAGTTTTCTTTCACTTCTCCTTTTTTTTGTGTTTGCAGGAGATTTCCCACGTAGGGGACACATAACGAGATATCAAAAGTCTCCGAAGCAACGAGAGGAGTCACGCTTGATCCAGGGGGTCAAACGATCAAGATTGCCACTTTTCAGCCCCCACCCGATCGGTTGGACACAACCAACCGATCGGGTGATGCACACATATCCGACCCGGACAACAACGAAGCAATGTGAGCACCAACCGACCAGTTTGACGACCGGTTCACCCCAACAGTCTTCTCGGGAATTTGAAGCTGAATTCCAACCGATCGGGTGATATCCACCCGATCGGTTCATCTGTAGCCGATTCCTCTGAACGACGACCCGGAGAGCTCACCCGACGGCCCGCTGACCGTGCCAAGTCGACGCAAGTTTCTGTATTTTGGGCAACGTTTCCAACCAATCGATTGATATATCAACCGATCGGTTCACCCGATGACCGGAAGATCCAAACGACGAGCCGCTTGCGCCAACAGACCGTGTCACGTGAGCGGGTGAAGTTTCTGAAGACCGCTGCCGAAGAACGCATCAGCTCACCCGATCGGTTGATACTTCAACCGATCGGGTGAAGTCGTTTTCTATAAATAGCTGCCTAGGTTTTCCAGAAACGAGAGCTGTGTATTTTATTCTGTTTTCTCTCTATTGTGACGGCTGGAATTTATTTGTTATTTGTAAGTGTTCTGATCTTTATGAAACTTTGATATTATCTTAATTGCATTTCTACTACTTCATTTCAATCTCCTGATTACGATTTTAACGGTCGATTTTCATTTAGATTGCTTTTTAGCTAAAATGTGTGAGTAGTTCCCAAATCTGGGATTTTGGTGGAAACCCCTTCGTGGGTTCTCCCTAATGCGTCCATAGGACTAGGATATCGATAGGGAATAGGAATCTATTGGTTACGCTGGGTGTTTTATTGTCATCGGTGGGAAAAAGACCACCTTTGACCGTTGGGCCAAGGGAAATAAACTTGGCGGTTGACTCCCTAGCCATAGCTCACGCCTTTAGCATAGACATTGAATCCTAGCGCGCAGGAGCGGCAGGATGAGATATTGGAAGTTATAATTACGAGCTTAGTGCTCCCGGAGTCGGTCAGTGTTAATGGACATGGGAATGCCCACTGACCGAACCCGGGTAGTCCGGTGTATCCTCCTGGGCACCGACCGAAATATCGGGCCCATGGGACGTTGGTATCACTCTTAGAGGCAACGTCTCACCACTAAACCCTAATTCTGATCGTTATCTTATCCACCGATCGTAATAGCGAGAACACATGATAGGGTGGAAACCAAAGTCCCAGGTTTTCCTTATATTGTTTAACCTCGTATCTACATTTCGTGACAACCCATCCATCGATTCGGGCTAGCTCACCCCTAGGGTGAATTGGTTCCTTTTTGACACAAGCACAACCACGCCTCCCTGTGTTCGACTCCCAAGCCACACTACAACACCGTGCGCTTGCGGTAAAAATATTTTAAATCTGGTATCCCCCCATTATATTGCACACTTGCATGAACACAAACATCGACACGCAAACCGGGGGGACGTCAGAGAGCAGAGATGATATTCTCTTTCAGTGGGGTCCTTCGAATCGCCGATCGGACCAGTAGAGATCCTCCTTCTCTAGGCTGCATGTAGTTGGCTCCCGAGGATCTGTTCGGGATCTCCTCCATCCTTCTGAATCCACTTACAAGGTTCAGAGGGTTATAACCTGGGGAGCCCAGTACATTACCTGATCTAGGATGTTGCGAGTTACTTCCCGATAATTGGAGGGGTGTGTGTTCCCCTGGAGAACGAAGGCTCGATTGTCGATTCCCGTTCTGCCGTATTGGTGAGTCGGGGGGTCGTGTTGTGGAGGTTAATCTCCAGTTGATCTGCCCTTAGGGTCCCCCAGATTTCGAAGGAAGGCCGAGCCCCTGGTTGGCATCAGGTTCAGGTTTGGAGGCGGTAACAACTCATTTAAGGGCGATGGGCTCCCCATGTTTTGGCGTATTAAAGTCGCCAATGTGCCTAGACTCCTATCGACCTGCTCGATGAACTTGGTGAATTCCTTCTCGATCATCACAGGCTCCATTGCGGTCTCTGCCGGTCATTGTGATGGCGATGTGGAGTCTGCGGCATCCTCTAACAAGACGCTGTTCGCTTTCTGTTTCTCCTTTGAACCTTTGGTCGGTCTGACTTTGCTAGGTCCAGCTGTCATAGCTTTTGATTGCTTTGGGATGCCGAGCTGGTTAACGTTTCCTACAGACAACGCCAAACTGTTAAGGCCAAAATTAACCGAGACAGTTGTCAAGTTAACACAGACTTTGAATGTAGAGTCGGAGCCTCGTCAGCAGATGAGGTAGGACCCTAGGTTGGAAGGACCGGGGTCGAGTAGTGGTAGTTGGTAATGGTACAGTGCTCGATCGACCTTCGAGCAGCTGATGCATCGATCGTTCGAGGCTAGGAAGCTCGATGACGACCTTCAACGCTGGATGATGACCGTTGATCTGTACCACAGTGACATGTTAGGGGGGTCGGATCTGGTTTTCGACCCAAATCCCCTCCGATGCTTAAGTTAGTATGTGAACTTAAGGAAGAGAGGAAGCTTGGAGCAACTGAGATCGACGCATGGAGGTTCGTCTCAGGACTGGCGGTGCAAGCTCGAAAGTGTAGGAAAATAACAGTTGATAAGGTAGATTTCTATGTCTTAGACCTCGTACCTTGGAGATGGGACACTTTCTTATATTTATAGGCGTTCAGGATCCCTTTTGAGACGTTAGGGAGATAACGGCCACCCATAATGGGGCCACGGTCTTTCTCCTTTAATATGAATAAATGTTGTGCATGTTCCCACGAATTACGAGCCCGCCTTTAATCCCACGTTCAAGTGAGGTGGACTCAACAGTCGACTGGCCATTGGGCTTTGACTGAGTCGATATCGGGCTTCTCTTGTGGGCCTCGTGGGCTTTAGTCGTCTGTCGGTTGAGTTAACTCGAATGCCGGCCCAATGACTCAACAAGTTACAATCCTCCTTTTGGGATAAACCCCAGATAATAATGCCTAGGTTCTGATAAGATTCTGTTATGACCTTATAAACATGATATTCCTCAAATTAATCGTTAGGAAGTCATAGGTACTCGAGCTTTGTGAGACAAAGAAGGCAAGTAAAACATCATAGTTGATGATGGCCTGGTGAACTTTTAAGATGCCATTCGGAGTGGCGACTCTTAGAAATGGCATGATGCAATCCAAAAAAGGTCCTTGCACGTAAATAAGGTATGGAGGCGTGCCTTGTAGCGGACGATCACATTTTCTTCATTTCTTTTTCTGATGAAGACCCACTTATATCCCACAGTTTTAACACCTACAGGTGTTTGGACTACTGGTCCAAAGACTATACGTTTCAAGAGTGAGTCTAGCTATACTCTTATTGCCTCGTCCCACTTTGGCCAATCATCTCTGCGTTTACATTCTGCTAGAGATCGTGGTTTGACGTCATCGTCATATTCAGCGACGTGAACAGCAATAGCGAACGCAAAATCATCGTTGACGACTGTGCTATTTCTGTCCAGTACCTCTCCAGTACGTACGTAATTTAATGATGTTTCTCCTATTGTTTTCTCTGCAGGGAAAATAAGGAGAGGAGAGGTCGCTGGTCTGAGCTCAGCATTCTGTGGATGTATCATCTTATTATCACCAGGAATCTTCCTCTTTCGAGAACTTTATCTTTTGAACCTGGCGGACGTCCTCTTTTCAATTGAGGTGCAGCCAATTCTACTGTCGGTGGATTGCATCCATCTTAGGGGATGTCAAGCCTAGCTGTCGTGTTGGCAGCCGGGACATATGAACGAACAATCTTCTGGCTGTCCGTAAATTTATCCGTTAAAAGGTGTACTGTGTTCTAAATGTGAAGGATCTTCAGGATCTCATCTTCACACAGATTAATACGCGGATCATAAAAAGACAAAGACTTATTGTCCCAAGAAATGGTCTCTGAAGCGTCAGGCTTCTTAGACTGTGTGCCCAGTTTTGGAAAAATTTTCTCATCGAATTCACAGTCATCTAGACATGCCTTAAATGTGTCCCCCTTAAGAGGTTCTAGGTATCTAATAATAGAGGGCGAATCAAACCCAATATAGATATCAAGACGACGCTGAGGACCCATTTTGGTCCTCTGAGGTGGTGCTATTGTGACATATATCGCACAACCAAACACTCTCAAATGAGAAATATCTGGGGGTGCACCATATGCTAGCTGCATTGGGGATAATATGTGGCCACCTGAGGGCCTTATCCTAATCAGCGATGTCGCATGCAATATAGCATGACCCTAAGCATCCACAAGCAACTGAGGTTGCATTAGCAATAGACGTGCAATCCATTGGAGTCTCTTTATAAGAGACTTTGCTAATCTATTCTGGGTGTGAACATGAGCTACAGGATGTTCAACTTCAATACCCGTTGCTCGGCAATAGTCTTCGAAGACGTGCGAGGTGAATTCGCCAGCATTATCAAGACGTAATTTCTTGATATGATTATCGGAGAAATGAG